>PVJO010008501.1:0-25686 GCA_004026905.1 Hystrix cristata | reverse complement strand
CTCTTTGGGCTGTCCCCGCATCAGGCTTTCAGCAGCAGTGCCAATGCCAGAAGAGGCGAGGTCCTCCCCTTTCCTCCCAGTCCATTCTGCCCTACTACCCATGCGTCTTTTCAGATCACCATGCTAGCCTGCCTTGGACAGTTCCCACACCAGAATAGTCCCGCTCCGAAACTAACCACAGGTTCTTACTTTTTTTAAAGCATGTGTTTGCAGTAAATAATGGTTACATTTGTCATGGAGAGTTGCACATACCACATCTAAATTCTTTTTTTCATCCCCTCCTCTTCTCCCTTCCCCCTCCTTCCATCTCTTGGTCCCTTCTCTCTTGCAAAAGATCTATCTCCCTGTTTCCTATTATCCTTTATTTTGCTCTTAAATTTATTTATACATCGGGTTTCTTATATAAGAAAAATCATGTTCCATTTAAGCTTGTGTGTCTGGTTTATTTCATTTAACGTTATGATCTCAAGATGCATCTATTGTTTTTCAAATGATTCAAGTTTATCCTTCTTTATGGCAGAGTCATGTTCCATTGTTTATAAATACCACATTTTTTTATCCATTCATCTGTTGATGGACATATAGGCCACTTGAAAGATTTAGCTATTATATGTTGTGCCACTATAAATGTAGGTGTGCATATATAATCATAATATATCTCTCACTCTTTTGAGATGATACGTAGAAGTAGAATAGTTGGGTTGAATGCAATTTATATTTTTGTTGTATCAGTGGTTGTACTAGTTTACATTCCCACCACTAAGGTAAAAGGGTTCCTTTTTCCCCCACACCCTCACCATAATTTGTTATTATTTGATTTCATGATGATAGCCACTTGTTCTGGAGTAAGATAGACTATTTAGTGTTATTATAGTTTGTCTCTCATGGCCAGAGATGTTGAACATTTTCTCATGTATTTCTTAGAAGTGTCTATTTATTTTAGTTGCCCATTTTTTGATTGGGTTTTTTATTTTAGGAGGTCTAAACTTTTTAAGATTATATATATGTGTATATATGTATGTAATACATATATATATATATATTCATTCTAGATAGTAGTGCTCTGTCCCCTCAGATAGCTGGCAAAAAATTTTCCCATGCTGTAGGTTGTCTCTGCAGTCTGTTGGTTGTTTCCTTTGCTGTGCAGAAACTTTTAATTTGATATGATCCCATTTGTTGATGCTTGGTATTAGTTCTTGTGCAACTGGGGATCCGTTCAGAAAATCCTTGCTGGAGATGCCTATGTCTTCAAGAGTTTTACCTATTTAATCTTCTAGCAGATTAAGTGTTTCTGTTTTAATGTTTTGATCTTTGAGCCATTTTTATTTTAGTTTAGTGCATGGTGAGAGATAACGGGCTCAATCTTTGGCAGTGTGAGTAGTCAGTTTTCCCAGCACCATTTATTTTTTTATTTTTTTTTTATTTTTTACCAAGAACATGTATTGGTACATTGTATACATAGTGATCACATTCATCATGGTTATTTTGTACCTGTATAAGATGTATCTTGATTCCCCCCCTTCCTCACCCCTCCCTTCTGCTCCCTCCTTCCCTATTTATAGCAGGTTTATATTTTTTTCCATTTTTCCCTTTCCCTTTTCCCTTCTTTCTTTTCCCTGCCCTTCTCCCTTTCTGGTTCTCTTCTCTTTTGAATATTATCTTCCTTTTATGTAATATCTATTACAACTGTTTGTCCTTATTTACACTTATGGTTTCTCATATCAGAGAAACAATTCAATGTGTACTCATGAGTGTCTGATTATTTCACTTAAGAGTATGTTCTCAAGGTTCATCCATTTACCTACAAATGTCTCTAGTTTATCCTTTTTTATGGCAGAGTAGTACTCCATTGTGTAGAAAAACCACATCTTCTTTAGTCATTAGTTGTGGGGCATTTAGGTTGTTCCCAGGACTTAGCTATTACAAAATGCGTTGCTATTAACATGGTTGTGCATATATCACTGCACCATTTCTTAAAGAGGCTATCTTTTCTCCAGCAAATGTGTTTGACCCCTTTGTTAAAGATAAGATAGCCAAGTGGGCTTTAGGTTGTTTCTGCATCCTCTGTTCTGTTCCATGGATCTACAAGTCTTATTTTTTTTTCCAATACTATGCCATTTTTATTACTGTAGCTTTGTTGTATAACTTGAAGTCTGGGATTTGATGCCCCCCTGCCTTGCCCTTATTGCCCAGAATTGCTTTTGCTATTCTAGGTCTCTTCTGGTTCCATATGAATTTTAAGATTGCCTTCTCTAGTTCTGTGAGGAATGCTGTTGTTATTTTGAGTGGGATTGCATTAAATCTGTATAAAAATTTTGGAAGCATGACCATTTTGACCATGTTGGTTATGCCTATCCAGTAAATGGAATATCTTTCCATTGTCTAATATTTCCCCTTTTTTAGAGTACTATAGTTTTCATTGTAAAGATCTTTCACCTCCTTGGTTATATTAATTCCTAAATATTTATTTTTCTTGTTGCTATTGTGAAAGGTATTTGTTTCTCTAATTTCTATCTCAGTGAGTTTATCATTGGTGTATAGGAATGCTATTGATTTTTGAGTGCTGAAATACTCCTCCACTTCTGAATTTGGTTATTAATTCTAGGAGTCTTTTGGTGGATTTTGGGGGGTCTTCTACGTAGAGGATTATGTCATCTACAGATAAGGATAATTTATCTTCTTCCTTTCCCTTTCATATCCTTTTTATTTCTTTCTCTTATCAAATTGTTCTGGTTAACATTTTGAGAATTATATTGAACATAAGTGGTGACAGCCGACATCCTTGTCTTGTTCTTGATTTTAGAGGGAAAGCTTTTCAGCTTCTTTTCATTTAGTATGATGTTTAGTATGATGTGAACCTTTGTCATAGATGGTTTTTATCAGATTGAGATAAAGACCTTCTATATCTATCTTCTTCAGGGTTTTTATCATGAATGATGTTGGATTTTGTCAAATGCTTTTTCTGCATCTATTGAGATAATCATGTCATTTTTTTCCTTGTTTCTGCTTATGTGGTTTATGACATTAATTGATTTGCATATGCTGAACCATCCCTGCATCCCTGGAGTGAATCCCCTTTGGTCATGGTATATGATCTTTTTGATGATTTGCTGCATTCTGTTTACCAGTATCATATTGAGAATTTTTTTCAACTATGTTCATTAAAGTGTTTGGCCTGTAGTTCTTTTTTGGTTGGGTCATTTTCTGATTTTGGAATTAGGATAATGCTTGCTTCCAGGCATGACTTTGGAAGTAGTGCCTCCCTTTCAATTTCATTAAAAAGTTTGAGGAATATTAGTGTTAGATCTTCTCTGAAGTTCTTTTAGAATTTAGCAGTGAGTCTATCAGGGCCTGGGTTTTCTTGGTAGGGTTTTTATTATGACTTCAATTTCACTGCCTGTTATTGGATTACACAGGGTTTTTATATCTTTTTAATTCAATTTTGGTGATTTATATTTATCTAGAAATCTGTTTCATCTGGATTCTCCAATTTATTGGTTTTCAAAGTAGTTACTAATAATCTTCTGGATTTTGGTGGTGTCTGTTTTGAGTTCAGCTTTTTCATTTCTACTTGCACTGATTTGAATCTTTTCTTTCCTTTTTTGGTAAGATCAGCTAAGGGTTTGTCTACTTTGTTTACTCTTTCAAAGAAACAGTTCTTTGATTCATTGATTCTTTGTATTTTTTTTAGTCTCAATTTCGTTAATTTCTGCTCTGATCTTTATAATCTCCTTTCTTGTATAAGCTTTGGATCTGGATGTTCTTGTTTTTCTAGGACCTTGAGATGCATCATTAGGTTATTTATTTGGACTTGCTCCATTTTTCTGATGTGGTCATTCCCAGCTATAAACTTCCCTCTTAGGACAGCTTTCATTGTGTCCATAGATTCTGGTATGTTGTATTGGAGTTACCATTTGATTCTAGAGACTAATTTCTTCCTTCATTTCTTCTGTGACTCATTGATTATTCAAGAGCGATTTGTTTAATTTCCATGTGTTTGCGTAGTTTCTCTGGTTTCTTTTGCTGTTGGTTTTTAGTTTTGTCGCACTATGATTTGATAATATGCATGGGATAATTTCAATTCTTTTGCATTTTCTAAAGCATCCTCTATGGGGTAGTATGTGGTCTATTTTGGAGAAAGTTCCATGTGCTGCCAAGAAGAAATTGTATTCTGCTGTTGGGTGGAACACTCTGTAGATGTCTATTAAATCCATTTATCTGAAGGTTTGGTTCAAATATGATATATCTTCACTGATATTTTTCTAGTTGAACTATCTATTTGTGACAATGGAGTATTGAGGTCACCCACTGTAACTGTGTTGATGTTTATCTGATTTTTTATGTCCAGTAGTATTTGTTTCATGAAGTTTCATGGACCAATGTTTGGTGCATATATGCTTATAATTGTTATCTCTTCCTTTTAACCAATATGTAGTGACCTTCTTTGCCTCTTCTAATCAGTTTGGCTTGAGGGCCACTTTGAAATACAATAGCTACTCCTGCTTCTTTTCAGGTTCCTTGGCATGGAACATTGTTTTCCATTCTTTAATATTTAGTCTATGAATTTCTTTTTGGATTAAATATGTTTCTTGTATACAGCATATTCTTGAGTTTGTTTTTTGATCCATTCTGCCTGTCTGTGTCTTTTGATTAGAAAATCGAGACCATTTGCATAGTTTTTACTGAAAAGTATTGACTTATTCCTACCATTGCATTATTTTCCTGTTGCTGAGTCCTTTATTTCCTTCTGCTTAACTGCTCACCCTGCCTAATGAATTCATTCTGTTAGGCTTTTTGGCATTGTTGGCTTATTGTCTCTTTCTAGGATATCCTAGGAATTTTTTCAAAGTGCTGGTTTTGTGGTCATGAATTTCTTACGGTGCTCTTTGTCATGAAAAGACCTTATCTCTCCATCAGTTTAGAAAGATAGTTTTGCAGGATATATCAGTCTGCGTTTTATATTGTTTTCTTTCAGGGCTTGAAACACTTCACTCCAAGTTCTCCTGGCCTTTGAGGTTTGTGTTGAGAAGTCTGCTGTGATTCAAATGGATTTACCTTTATAAGTGGTTCATTGCTCTTCTCTAACCATTTTTAAAATTCTGTTTTTGTGTTGGACCTTCAGGATTTTAACTATGATGTGTCATAGAGAGGTTCTTGTCTGACTGTGGGTATTTGGGGGTTCTGTATGCCCCACTTATCTGTAAGTTAAATTCTTTCCCCATATTAGGGAAGTTTTCTGCTTTTATTTCTGTAAACAGATTTTTTATTTGTGCTGTCCTCTGTTTTTTACTAATTCCAATTAATCTTGTATTAGTCTTCTCTGCATCATTTAGCAGCTTCTGAATCCACTGTTTCATGTTCTCTTACTGTTTCTAAGGTCTCTGAGTTTTGGTCACCGCACCAACCTTATTTTCCAGTTCTAATACTCAGTCTTCACATTAGTCACTTCTGTTGCCTCTGTTTTCAACAGAATTTTTAAACTCCTAGATTCTGTTTGTTATCTTTTCATGGATTTGCTAAACTGGCCATTCATGTTTTGTATCATTTTGTTTAGCTCAGCCAAAATTTTATTAGTGTCTTTTATAAACTTACTAATCATTTCATTTATTAAGTCTATTATCTGTTTCTCTCTATATCTTCTGTCCTCTCACCAAGCACCTTGTTCTGTTTTTTATCTTTTCTTTTATCATTTTGAACAATTTGGCTGTGTGGGTTTTGAATTTTTTGCTATCATTACCTCATGAATCAGTTTTGGAGGAGCTGGAAATTTTAGAGGTACTTTGTTGCCTTGTCTTCCCATGTTTCTATTGGGGTGGGGGGGGTGGTATGTTGTTAAGATTTGAGGGTCGATTATATTAGAAAGATTTTGTTGCTTGTATGGAAATCTCTTTATTTAATGTTTGGTTTTCAGTGACCCATTATGGGTGTGGCTAATTATGGGCCTTTGTCCCTGCCCCAAGTCCAGCCCCCATCCATTAATTTGGGTGGGAAGGGTACAATGTAATTGGCCCAGTACCCAGTTCTCCATGAATGGACCACAGTATTGTTGATAACACAAAGACAATGCCGACATGGGCCTGCAGAAAAATTCAATTAATAGCAACAGTTGTGCCACTCAATAGCAACAAAATGCCACAATAGCAACAAAATCAGCAACAACAATAGAGCTAAAGACAAACTGGATATTGACATACTATAAGAAGCAATTTTGTACCATTTTAACCGTGAAATAGATTTATAATTACAGTATAAACATAAAGGCAAAACAGATATTGACATACAGTTAATATCTACTAAATGCAACAACTACACCTCCACTACCAGTAGAAAAGAATTCAACAGTAATAGCATAGAGTTAACTAAGATTAAAGGATCCTATTAAGGAGTAGAAAGAAATTAATAAAATTAGATAAAAGTAACAGAAAACAACAAAAAAGAAAAAAGAAAAAAAAGAGAGAGCAAAATAAAGAAAAAGATAAAAACCCAAACCCCAAAGAACCAATGAAAAACGAAAAAGAAATGCATCCCAAAAAGGTCTTTTGTGTTTTTGAATGAGTCTTTTTTTTTCCCATAATCTGCAGTCTTGGAATCTAGCAGATATGGGGGAGAGACAGCAAGTCACTGCTATGATCTGGGCCTAAGACATCAGTGATGTCTACCCTAAGGCTGTTGTAAATGGCAGTCCCACTTTTCACGTCCCACAGTGCACCCCAAGTCATGGTTTTCCACCTAGCTCTATGCCTCGTATGTTTGTGAAGTTTCCCCTCTGTCCATACACCCCAGGGTGTGGCAACCATCCCAGCTGAGCCACTTCTATGCTCACATTGGTGGATGGAGAAATCCAACAGAGCACTGAATTCTTTGCTGGATGTAGGCAGCCTGGGGAGGCGGGGGGCAGTGTCAAGCAGTCTGCTAGACTTAATGGCATCACTTTCAGAACCAGCCCCCTCTGGAAGCCACACATGTCCTGCCTGGCTTCTCACCACACAGGGCCCCTGTACCCCTCCCAGCTCAAGCTTAAACCTCTCAGGGGGTCTAAGTCTAGCCCACACCTTCTCTGCAGCTGCCTTGAATGGCTGTCTAATGGGTCTTTAGGAAGGCAGAGACTACTCCTTGAGCCCTCAGCCTGTGCCCCTAGGGTTATAAAGGATTGTGTTCTCACTGAACTAAGCATTTGTGCCCATTTAGATTCATCATCCAAATTCAGATTTCAGAGCCCTAAATTTATCAGTGAAAAACTGCCTCAGAGTAGTGAAATAATCTGTCCAGAGGCACTCAGGAAGTAGAAGCGTCAAGATTCAAGGAGCCATTTTCTATCTCAACATTCCACCCTCTTTCAAACAGCTGCGATCATGGTCAAAAATTTCTTCTATGAATCTCAGCAAAAATAGGCAGTGATACGAGGGAACTGATACGAGGAAACTGTGCCGGTAGAGTCTGGGCCTGGGCTGCACAGAAACCCTGCAAGGAGGCTCTCAGCCTGGAAGAGGTCATCCCAAACCTGCAGGGCCCAGCCACTCAGGGAGGACCTGGAGAAAGGACTCTGGCCTATAGGAGCAGGCCAGGCACAACCTTGGTGGAACTGGGCTTCCAGACAGGTCATCCAGACAAGGTTGTGGGCATGTGGTCAGCACACAGTAAAAAGCTGGCGCTAAGTTGAGGGTCCCGGCCTCCGCAGCATGACAGAAACCAGCTCAGTGAGTCCAAAGCCTGTGTGTACTGCAGTCTTGCATAAGAAAATTGCATCTGTGTCCCAGAGCACCAGACCACTCTCCTTCAGTGCTCCCTGGCTGGCTCACTGGTCCTGGACCAGCGCCAGAGTACAGTGAGGAGAAGGCTGCAGCTGTAAGGCAAGGGTACTGTGGAGTCCTGCAGCTACCAAGGGCGAAAGGTACCATCACCCCCACCCCCACATTCGGGTCAGTTGCCAGCCCAACCATGCCAGGTGCACTGAGCACACTTGAATTCCTACACTTGTGCTACATACTGTGTTAGCTGGGTAACAAACACTACCTGAAGTCTTAGTAAACCTCCAATCCTCAGAGCTGTATAAATATGAAATAAATACACTTATGTGAAATAAAAGAGTGCACTAATTAGTGAATGGCCTTCTACCTGGTCATTCAGGGACCCAAGCTCCTTCCACCCTATAGCTCCACCCTTTCCTCAGTCTCAAAATTCTTTCCATTCAGCCAGACAGTGGCGAAAGAGCGTGGTGTTTTGGCACTGGAAGGTTTTTATGAGTTACATAAAACACATTTCATTGGCTCACATTTCATTGGCTAGATGAAATGGTCATGCATACTGCAAAGCATGCTGGAGAATTTAGTCTAGCTGTGTACCCAAATAAGAGAAGTGGGTTAGATGAAAAAATGTGGGTATCATGGAATAAGCCAAGAAATACAGCTCTCATCTGTGGGCATCTATCAGTGTCACTTGAAAATACTGCTTCCTCATTTAGCTACTCTGAACATTGATCAAGCTTCTTCTCCACAAAGCCTCGTAATTCAAGGCTGAAATCAATTCCAGGATCTATTCTGAGGTATGAATGTTTCATTCCCAAAATGTTATGATGCAGCAAGATCTTATTTTCTGGCAGAAATCACCCCAGAATTAGTCTCAGTGAACTTCTTTTCTAAAACCAAAAATAAATAAACAAAAAGTACTTGTAAAAAGGCTTAAAACTATCAGGACAGCATAGGACAATGGTTTACAAATTTGACTGAACATCGTAATCAACTGGGAGATTCTTTCTCTTTTCTTTTCCCGAGCATCCTGGGCCCCATACACAGAGATTCTGATTCAGTAGATCACATATTTGGCTCAGAAATCTCCATTTTTAGTTCCCAGGTGACTTTGATGTGCAACCACATTTGGAAGTCTGACAAAAAATACCAGATCCAGGTCTCTTGTGAGTAGTACAGAGAATCAAGATGTGTCTGGAGAGATGCCATTGGCTGACACGTTGTCAGCAAATATTAAGTCCCTATCAAGCATGAGGATAGAAAGGGGCACAACCAGCCTCTTGCTAAGCCATGGGGCTTAAACACCAGCAAGAGCACAGGGCACCGGCACTGAGGCAAACAGCAACACATCAGCATCATGCAGAGTCTTGCAGAGTATGGCCAGTGTTCACGTGGTTCAGAGACCTTCCGGTGCTACACCAGTCAGAGAAACCCTTATGGGGAGAAATGGGCTAGTAAGCCTCCCTAGAGAAAAATCCAGATCTTACAGAAATACAAAAGGGACAAGGACATTTCAAAGAAAGCTATCAGGGTAAGCAGAGGCTTAGAGTCAGGGATGTTTTCTCTGAGCTCAGAAATAGCCAAGTAGGTGTCTTGGAGAACCCTGGGCAGCCTCCTTGGGAGAAAGCAAGTGTGTGTATTGGGCCAAGAGTTCTGGATTTGGACTGTGGGTAATCAAGAGCCACTGAGCCTGGAGATGGGCTGGAGAGTGGGGTAACTAGAGCCTGGAACTCTTGTGAGGCACAAATGTGACATGACTGGAGCATCAAAGTGGAGCTCAAAAAGAAGAAAGAAGGAGTCAACAGCAGAGGAGAGGCCTGTCCCTCTACTGCTTTCCCAACAGCACCACTGGCCCAGGACAGCCTTGGTTCAGCTCTCCAAGAACTGGGGAAGCAATGTGGCCAGCAGTTTAGCACATGGTGTGCAATCAGGCATCGAGAGGTACAAGTCAAACACTCATAACTCTGGAAGGATCTGGCCCTGTTTCTTTCTCAGAAAATATCCCAGATCATTGGAGCAAGGAGTAGATTAGCAATTCTGAGCTCTAAATCCTATTTCTGACACTGATTTATTGTGACGTTTGGAACAAGCTGTTGCTTTTGATTGCTAAGTTTCTACAATCAAGAGTGCAAGTAGTGAGACAGATCAGCCCTGTGAGCCTGACTTAAGAGGCAGTCACTCAGAATGGCACCAAGTGAACCCCTTTAGAATAACAGATGTTTGGATCTGCTCAAGAATTTCTCAGTAATGTCCACAGCTTGGCTTACAGATCAACAGGCACATGTTTTTCATAACTCTGCATACCTCTGAAAATGGAGCCCTGTATTCTCAGTCCCTTTTCCCTAGAGAACAAAATCTATGGGCGAATTAAGCTTCCGATATTTGAAGCAAAGTGGAGTCTTAATTCTAATGCGCTGTCCCCCAGGAGCCTCATCAACATGATTTCCACCTCACTTTCCTGCAGATGATCACACATCTTCACCGCCACCTGAGTCCTGTACCTGGGCTTCCAGCTGCCTGACTGGCATCCCCCCACCCCTCCAGCATGGTCCCCAACAGTACACCCACTCCTGAGTGACGCTTCCACCCATAGCCCTGCCATCCTCCTAGGTGTTCATTTCTTCTAAGACTTTCTTGACTTCTTCTCTCTCACTACCCAGATTCATTGTTTTCCTAGCTCGTATATACTCTAGCTCTGTAGAGACCAGAACTAAAATGAAGCTCAGAAATCCCCTAGTCAGTGGGTAATATTAATCATATGACTGATTGAAATCTACAAGGGCAAGGTCCATGTCTTATAATCCCTGCGTGCCTAGCTGCAGGCACAAGTGTCTGACATATAACAGGGGCTTAATAATCTTTAAGGCACAGGACAATATGTAATTTGTAACACTGCCTGAGGAAGCACAGATTTCTAATAAAAATGTGAAACAGGAACAATGAAGTAGAATCTTTTGTGCTAAAGAATGATTTCTAATGTTAAAATACCCATGCCATACAGTTTTTTAAAACGAAGATGGCATCCATAAAGTGTCGGTGACTTGCCCTGTGTCACACCAAGTATATAGCCCAGTCTTGTCTCCACTCTGCTTTTTGAAACTCAGCCCCCTCCAAACAGAAAAGTCTGCTAATTCACCTTTCTCAAGATGTTTTTGTCAGAGGAAAAGGGAGCTAGGAACCACCCTTTTCCCAGGTCTTCTCACTGTCAGGTGGTTATCATCTCTAGGACCATTTCAGGTCTCCAAGCCACAGGCCATCACAGAGACAGCAGCAGAGGAGGGGCCAGTGTTTGGAATATCTCTGTGTCCTGAGCAATGAGCAAACAACCTAGTCTCTGGAAAGAATGGATGTGTGCTTTCTACCTCTAGGTAGCCCTGGCGTAGAGTATGTATGAGGCTAGATGAGGTTAAACAAGTTGGCTGGTTCTGCAGAGGATGGCAGAAAACATGGCCTGGGAAGCTAGAGGCCTGAGTCCTCATCTTGCATTTGCTACTTCGTGATACAAAATGATGTAACTTGCCGAGTCAAATGATGCTCCCAAGAGGTCCCTGCCAAGACTTGACATTCGAGTATGTGGGGTTGGTATTTTTGCACACACGTGCTTCCCCTACTGCATCAGGGCTCTAGAAAGCCAGGCACGCCTTTTTTAGCCGTTTGCTGTAAAGCCTGAAGCCCCACTAGCATACAGTAGCCGTGACACACGTTGAAAGAATAAAAGAGCAAAACAGAAATTTGCTCGAGATGGTCTTCCACCCATTCTGCAGTTTGGACCCTCTTGTTCAGACTTTTGCAAGTGATAACATGCTAGGACACATGAGGGAGATCTTTTGGTCTCAGCCCCCAAAAGTGATTGTAGAAAGCTGGTGCTTGGAAGCCTCACCCCAAGAATGTGGAAGGTCTGAGCGATTCTCCATGCCTGTTCAGCCTACCTGAAAAGTCTCTTTCTCTCTTATTTTAAGACTGACTCCTTCATGAAGTCAGGCTCACCATGAAAGATCTTTGTGTCCTTTGCAGCTCTGGATGCTCTGTGTTGTCTTTTCCACAATGTTTTTGGTGCTATTTCCAGAGGGGAAACCAAGTCAGGAGGCGGTAATTTACTTCGGAGAGTGGCAATGAGTAGGGTGGAGGTTGCCCCCAGTAACCTGAATCTAACCTTGAAGAGGGCCTGTTCCCACTTTACTGTACAGGAGCCAAAGGCTTATAGAATTAAGACACACATGTCCATCTCTGGCCACATCAAGCCTAACCAGGGGTAGCCCTAAGAATTCAAAGGTGTCCTTCAGCCCCTCCTCTGGAGCCGGAAACTGAAGCCAGTTACATACATAATAGGATGGATGTGGCAGGGCTTTTTCATCGCATATATTATTCTATTAGAAATGCATACTGCGACCTGAGGCTTGTGACAGTCCATTTTAGAAGACTTTGGCCGAGCAAATCAACAGTGCAGTAAGAAATTGGAGAAAGTATTTTTTTCTCAGCAGTATCTGCCAGTTCTATCATAAGCAACCAGATCCCAGACAAGCCCCAGCTGCGAAATGGGGTGCAGAACGCTCCCTCCTTCTAAGCCCACTAAATGGCCAGTGGAGGAATCTGAGACATGATGTCCATCCATTAAATACCCTTAACCCCATCCAGTCCTTCTTTCCTGCTCTTCCCGAACCATTGCTATTCCCTCAGTCCAAATTTAGACATGTACCTTTTGTCAGATACCTAAAATCATTAAATGAACTTAATTAGGTCTGTCAATCCCTCAGGCTGGAAAGGTGGCAAATAAGGCCTTATATTCACTGTCCATTAATGATCTGCTGCCTGAATGAGATGGTACATCTTCTGAGCTGCGCGTGCATAGCATCCACATTTGCTGGGCAGAGATCTGTCCGGTGAGTCTGGGAGACACCCAATTCCAAAGCTGCCCCTCTACATCTGGCCCACTGCCCAAATGGCCACCTCCCAAAATCCCCCGGGCCAGTTTTCAACAGGCTTCTCTGTAAAGCTGAACAAGACAGTCAGAGTGGATGCATCCTTTATGCAAAGCCAGGCTCCGACCAAGATCTCTAGCCAAGTTTGTTTAACAACAAGCTTCAAGCCCCTCTGGCAAGAAAAAAACAAGGAGAAGCAGTAACAGCCTATGCAATCAGAAACAACCACTTTGGAGAAGCCAAAAGAGCTCAGCAGGTATGTTAGGGGAAGGGAGAAACACCCCCAATGCTCAGGAAAGAGGGGTTCACCTGTTGTGCACTTAGGCAGTACAGGTCAGTGATCACTGCCTTCTCCTTGGCCATGCTGCCTGCAGAGAGGAAGAAGGTGCCTCTTCTAGCCATGGGACTCTGCTTCCTTTCCCCATCCAGAGAAAGGCTTTCAGGTCAAGGAAACAGAGTACCTTATGTTTGTTAGAACCATCTGGCCCCTGCAGTAATGTGATGTGGACCTTACTTTCCCTCAGTCCCAGAGTGGTCTACCTGATGCCTGTTACAACTTTATCTTGGTCCCAAGATGACTAGTCCACCTGGTAGTTGCTAGAATGCGGGCTGATGTCACAGCTGACTCTGCGGGGTGGCTTGGTGTCTGTGCCTTTGGGAAACTCGACAGTAAAGAGTGGTTGGGCCAGACTGATAGACTGGAGGAAGTCCAGCCCATTTCCAGCAGGGAGAACCAGGAGCAACTTCTCCTAAGGTTCAGGTGAAGGTACTAGGTGCCATCCCAAGTAGAGAACTTTAAATCGAGGTGGGCCTGATGCCCACCTGATTGTTTGACTAGTGCTCCACAGAAAACAAACTCCTAAATTGGTCCTGCTGGACCCACCACACCCACTATCACCCCAGAGCCCATTTCCAGACTGCCTCTGCCTCACCCTCATCCTCCCCACACCCTGCTGTGGCCCATCTTCATCCCACCTCCCCTTTCCCTGCACCTCTCAGTTGTGGTGCGCTGAGGAGGTATTGGCAGTGTGGCCCCTGGGTGGACAGACACAGTGTCCTCTGTTCATTGTGCCATGTGAGTGGGTCTTCCCTGATTGTTATGAGTGCTCCTGACTCAAAATATATGCAATTCCTAATGTCAATCAAATGCTCTTAAACAGCAGCTGCCACTGCCATTGCCTTGCAGAACACTTCAGAAACTCTTCTATTTAGAAACCAGCTCCAGCTTGCATCATCCCACCCATGCTAAGAGGCCCGGTGGCTGGTGAGAACTTTGCAGCTCTCATCTCTCAGTAATACAGAGCAAAAGTGGATGGAGGGGGAGGCAGGGCCTGTGGAGGGGACTTCAGGGTTTTCTTCCTACCCTGAGCCACAGGCATTGCCTTGCTCGGGCATCTCGTGTCCTCCTGGAAGGTCCACTGCTGCAGCTCCACACCTGGCCTGGGCCCTTTACCAGTGGACAACACATGAGGAGACAGTGACCTGGGACAGAGAATGAGGAAGGTGGGCTGCTGGGGAGGGTCCTCGCCCACCACAGTGAGAGCAATGGGCAACTGTGCCTTCTTGATGCTTCTACATGGGAACATGGTTTTTTGTTTGTTTGGTTTTGGTACTGGGGATTGAACCCAGGGAGTGCTGAGCTATATCTCTAGCCCTTTTTAAATTTTGTTTTGAGAGAGAGTCTTGCTAAATTGCCCAGACTGATCTCAAATTTGAGATGCTCCTGCCTCAGCCTCTCTGAAGCTAGGATTACAGGTGTGTGCCATGGTATACCTTCTGCTCACGCTGCTGAGCAGCTGTAAGTGCCTGTTCTCTTCCCAGCACATCCTGAATGCCTACTTCTGCTTTAAAGAGAACAAGACAGGGGTTGGGGATTTAGCTCAGTGGTTAGAGTGCTTGCCTAGCAAGCACAAGGTCCTGAGTTCGAGCCCCAGCACCAAAAAAAAGAGAGAGAGAGAGAGTACAAGACAGCTGTGTTAGGGCCATGGATTTCCAGGTCAGAGTCCCAGCCTGGGCTTTGTCCAAGGTCTCGCAGCTTGAGCCTATCTTCCTCCAAGGCAGTGTCTGTCCTCTCTAGACTGTGACCAGGGGTCATCTGCTCATGGTGGCGTGGGGCATTCCTGCCCATGTCCAGTCGGCTCATTGGTTAAGGCTTTGTCCTTTGCTGCAAATCTGTGTGAGCATGCGTTCTTTCCCTCACATTGCTTCCGTGCGCCTGTCCTCCCTCCACAGACAGGCTGTTTCTTCTCCTCCTTGTCCTCTCCCTGCCCTGCTTTCTTCACACTGTCAGTCCCGCCAATACTTGGTTTTCCTCATGCTCTCTGGTCTCTAGTCCCCCGCCTCTGTCTCTCTGTCTCTCTGTCTCTCTCTGTCTCTCCCTCTCTCTCTCTTCTTTTTCCCTAACAGCTTTATCAAGCCATAATTTAAATACCACTTTAAATATACAAGTCAATGACTTTTAGCAAATTTATAGAATTGTACAAAGAGTACCACAATCCAATTTTAGAACATTTCCATCACCCCAAAAAGAGCCCTTGTGCTTGTTTGCAGTCAATATTGTTCCTACTCCCGGCCCCAGGCAACCACTAATCTGCTTTCCGTCTCTGCAGATTTGCCATTCTAGATGTTTTCTATGTGCAGAATCCTTCACAATGAGGTCTTTAACTTCCTGTCTGCCTTCTTGAACTTAGCATAATGTTTCTGAGATCCATCTATTTTATAGCATGTCTCTCGCTCCCTTCTTATTTATTGCAGTGGCTTTATATCGCATGTGCTTTATCCAGTCACCACCTGATGGGCATGGCTTCCCTCTCAATATTTTAACACCCACATGAGAGAGTGCACACCATTCTTCAGGTCGTTCTGGAACAAATTTCTGACAAGTGGGAAAGGTTTCTGGTGTCTCGGGACACCCTTGCTTTAGCACAAGAAAGAGTCGGTTGAATGATAACCTTCCAGGAGAGTGGTTTCCCAGAAAACAAATGAACCAAAGATATTTTTCTGTTTATCTCACTCTAAGCTTTCCCTGGCCACAGTCTTAGGACCTGGCCCTCCAAGGCGATGAAAAAGTGGGAAAGAAGCATTATCTCAAAGCATTGCTGTTAGTACCTTATGACCCTGGGTTAGTTACAGACAGTCCAGAGGCAAGTTATTTAATATTTAACAACTAGTTGGGAAACTGCCAACTGATGCTGGACAAAAACTGACCTGACCTGATGCTAGACAAAAGCCAGGAAACCCAGGGGCCACCAGAGGAGTCTGGTTGCCTGAAGCAATAAGCAGGTGGCAGCAGGTCTTTATCAGCTGGTTCAGAAGCATTTTAATCTTTCAATAATGACCTAAGCCTCTCAGTGGACGTAAGCTAAATATCATCCTCATCCATATGTGCCTATTCTGTGCACCCAGAAAGCAAAGAAGGAAGTCTCCTGGGGTCACCATGGAGTCCTAGTTTCAGGCCCCAAACTCTAAATTGCTCTTAAGGGCCAGATACCAGCCATTCGTGGGATGGAGCAGCCCTTCAGGAAGAGGGGTGCTCTGTTCTGGAGAAGCCAGGGAGAGGCTGCCTGCGGTCCGCTTCCCATGACCCTCTCATTAGTTACGGTTGATAAAAACTGAAGTTCTGGGGTTGGGGCTTTAGCTCAAGCTGTAAAGTGCTTGCCTAGCAAGCGCAAGGCTCTGAGTTTGATCCCCAGTGCCACCCCCACCCCTCAAATAAACAAAACTGAAGTTCTGAGCCAGGCAATCAGTTGTGACCAACCTGGGTTGTCCTCACACACATTCCTCTTGACATGGACAGGTTCTGGCTGCAGATGGTCGCATGGTGGGGGCGAGGATCCAGAGCCACTGTGGCTTTTGACAATGTCTCCATCAGTCTGGACTGCTACCTCACCAGTAAGTTTACCCCACCCCCACACTCTGTCCTCCAAACCCAACAGCCCATGGCCTCACCACCTCTCCCGAACCTAAGCCCGATTTTCTCTCCCACCTTCCCCAGTGCAAACTCCTGTCTCCCCTGACATTGAGCCCCTCCTAACTCAGCCATGGGATCTTCTCTATTCCAGTCAGTGGGGAGGACAAGATGCCCCAGAATGAAGAACCCAAGTCAAGAAATCTGTTTGAGAGAAATACAAACAAGGAGCCAAAACCCTGGGACAACATACCAAGGCAGACTCCCATCTTCGACCCCACAGGTAAGGGTGCAGTTCGCAAACTTAAGCCATGTAATTTCTTGTTGAAAAAGACAGAAGAAAGATATGTGCTGTGATTGCAGTGGGGAGCTGTGGATAAGGAGTAAAATGGTCAACTTTAGGGACCATGATCACCTGTTTTCTGGCTATGGGTCCCCAGGAGGAAGCTGTGTGATTCTCACATTGTCCAAGCAATAGATGCCACTGGAAATTGTGGAACAAGTTTCCTCAACACCTCAGGAATCCCGGAATCCACCCAAACAGGAGAACAGAGATGCTAGTCTTTTCTCTGCCCACTTCTTGAAATCCCACTTAGAGGAAGCAAATCTTATCATCAGATTTCCTTTCCTTGTAAGGGGGCCAAGGACAAGGCTGTGCGTTGCATAAAAGTGGGCTACCACGTCATGGGTTGAGATCAGTTCAGCACACCTCCCCAGTGCTGGGTCCCCACCAAAGCTGTTCTAATCAGCAAACTCCAGGCTGGGTGACTCAGCATGGAGGCTCTCGCTGCTTCAAACACGGGCTTCTTCAGTCTTGGGTTGTAAATCATAGGTGCGACTTCTCGGCTACTCTTCCTGTCAAGAGAAGGCTCTTAGAACCCATCTCCAAACCTAGCCCCAGAGGAGCTGAGCAAGACTGCCTAGGCCCCACTGCAGCAAGTCAAAGGGCTTCCCTAGGGGGCCTTGGTGCTGGACCTGTGAGGCCTCTTCGGACATGAGTGACCTGCCCAAGCAGGGGGACAGCACAGTCTACTCACACTTTTTCCTATAAAGCATAAGTCTTTATTAAAATAACGACAGACAAATGATGTCTCTGATTTCCACTTAGAAAGTAAAACCTGTCCAGTACAAAGTATTTTTTAAAAAGCTAGATACTTTACCTCCAAATTTTCTGGCTCTCGCTTATTAGCTAAATGTTAGTTTTGTTTTGTCTTTGGAGAAATTTTTTTCTGTCCCTTGAAAAGCTACCTCAGTACTGACATTTACCCCTTCCTGATTCCTGCCCGCCTCAGTCCAGCTGCCAAACCAAAAGGAAGAGGTGGTTGCTTTTCTCATTACTCCTCCTCTTTCCTCTTGCCTGTCACCTTTCACCAGGACTACCACCCCGAAAAAATCTTTCCACTTCTCCACACAAGGATCCCCACCCCAGAACTGCCAGCTCTATTTCATAAGTGGTTCATGAAATATCCAACCTGAGGTGGGCAGTCTTCTTACTTTCTATCCAGAGTCCCTTCCTGTCACTAACCCAGTGATTCACCTCCACTTACTCCATGGCCCTGGGCCAACTATTACCTCTTTGTGATAAATACAGGAAATTTACAAATTTAAAAATTCAAGAAAGAGGCCCAATATCCCCTTTGAGTGAGCTAAGTAAAACCTAGTGGCAAATCCCCTGCCCCAGCCTAACCACCAGCACTGATTACATAGCGGGGACTCCAGAAACACCTATGGATTGACTAGTGGGTGGCTGGAGACTTGAGCTGGGATCTCAGATGTCAGCAACCGGCAGCCCTGCAGCCAGCATTTAGGAAACAGCCACACGCCCTGCCGGAGTCTGGGTTTATTGCCACATAATTCCCACTGTCCCTAAAAGGCTAATCGATAAGGGCCTGCCCGGTGGCCACTCAGACTAATGAAATCACACAGCGGCTCGAAAGCAGTGATGACTCCCTCACCACCTCCAAATAGAATTAAAAGCAAGCAGCTGCTTGAGGGGCTAGAGATAACTCCAGCTGAAATTCAAGCCTCTCTGTTGAGTAGCTTTACCCCCTAATCTCTGACTCTATCCTGGGCAAGTGGCTACAGATCAGGGTTCTGCCCACCTCCTGCACCAACCCTACTCAAAAGAAAGAACACTGAGCCAAACATGCCCCTGGGCAGCCTGGGAGATGCACCGGGAACCTAGCGGCATATCTAGGTAACGGAGAAGCTGGGCCAGACTCCTAACACCCTCCCCCTGCTGGGTCCCAGTGGTAGGAGGCAATACTCCATCGTGTTTTATGTCCCCCAGCCCCCGTCACTGTAGATCCCTACACGGCGTGTGTAGGTCAGGGTATCTCTATTTTCTTTGAGCGGATTTCCTGGGGGCACAGCTGTCTTTCCCCACCACCCCCAGGAATGGCCACAGGACTCAGCCTCGGCGTAGGGAGAAGGGGCCAGCTGGCTATAACATGGGTGAGGCCGACCGATACTGGCTGTTCTGCAGCTTCTGGCCTGGGGTGCACAGCCTGTGACCAGACAGCCTGGGCCTGCAAGGTCAAGCTTAAGCCAAGCGCCGAGCTTTGACCTAGGATGGTCTCTGGAGAAGGACACGGCAGTGAGGCTGGGGAGGAAAAGGAGCTTGTCCAATCACAGCCGGGTGGTGTCACACATCAGTTCGTCCTCCCACTGGCCCAGAAGTTGCTGGGAGGAAGGAAATGGTATAAAAGGATTTAAGGGTCCCACGACTGGTAAAAGCCAGCATGTGAACCCAAAGTCTACGTTCTTTCACTCCACTAAGCTACCTCCGGTATGATCGGTTTAGCTCCGATCAGAGCTAAACACTGAAAATGGGAAAGAGTTAGGGAGAGAGCCCCTCCATGAACAGTAAACAAGTCAGCTCCCAACCCTTTGACAAAGAATCAAGGAGACAAGATAATAAGATTTTCCTTCCAAAGTTCAACACTGTCAGTTTCTGCTGAGCTGGAACAGAGGTGGCTGATGGCATTTCATCTCTTGTCCAGGCAGGTCTCCCAGCACCTGCTAGAAACACAAAGGTCAAATTGGGTCTTTTGAAAACAGTTACTCACAAAGCTTCCAAATTTTCCGAAACACTCCTCCTGTGCCCTGAGCCATTAGGCCTGATTCCCTTGCTCTGGGAAGGGCAGCCTGAAGCTCTGGAACACCCAAGCAGGGAAAAGCATGTTCGGGTGTGTCTCGGGGCATTCTCAGAAGCCTCTGAGTTACTTTAGCTAATCAGATGAAGAAGCTGGAGGAGAAAATGGGGCAAATAGTAAGTCCAGGGAAATTACATTTGTCAGCTTTGCACATGCAATTACACTAACCAAATGGTTAGGATAATGCAATCACAGAGCTGCAGAGCTCTCTCTCTTTCTCTCTCTCCCCCCTCTCCCTCTCTCCCCCCTCCATCTCTCTCTCCCTTCCTGTCCCTCTCCCTCTCCCTCTCCCTCTCCCATGGTAATGAATGAGATTAGAGGTGAGGAGGTACCAACAGACCCAGCCACCTTACCTCCCCAGAAACCTCAGGTGAGGACCAGCAGCCCCCAGTGGGTAATACCCCATACCCTTTCTTTAAAGCTCAAACACTGTGTATGGAGGGCCAAGGGGAATCGGCTCAGTTAACATGAGAACCCAATTCTACAATCCTAACTTTGGAGTCTTGGCATCAAAACCCCAGCTTTGCCTCTGAATCGTCCAGTTACAGATTGGCTTACCATTTTCCGAGTGTGCCTCTCTTGCCAAAGTGGGAAAGAAGCAATTAAAAACATGTAGAATTCCACAAAGAGCACTGGACTAGGGCTCAGAACCTCTGAGTTGGGCCTGGTTGGTTTGCACTAGCAAGCCCAGGTCTCAGGCCTGTTCTGCCACCTGGGATGTTCTGCTCCTGGGGGTGTTCTGGGGTGTTCTGCTCCTGGGATGTCAGCAAGCCTGGTGAGTGACAACACCCCTGCAAGAGGGGCTTCTGCGAACACACAGGAAGGCAGGTAACTGCTGTTTTTAAAAGTCAAGGTTTGAAGCTAGTCTCCAAGTCCTTCCTGTTCCCAGCTCCATGACTCTGAGAGCTGAAGAGAGCTGGCGTAAGGGAGCCATCACTTTATTTGACCCATCTCTCCAATTAACCTGTGGCCCAGCTACAGTGCCCAAAGTCAGAGTGACAGACTGTCATTTCCACACATGCTCCTATGATTCAAGAACAGATGCCAATTCCAATGAGAAAGTTTTATGTGTTTCATATAAATTGATTGGGTCTATTTCTGCTAAATGCATTATCCATTCACCACAGAACAACTATTAGAGTTAATAGAATTTGAAGCTAGAGCCATTATGTTGCAAGCACGCCCTTCTGGGGATGACGGCATTGTTGGAAGGCAGGCTGCGTGGGGCCTGCCCTCCCTAAGGCCCTGGCTTCTTGCTCGTGGGGTGGGGGGTCCTTTGTTTCTCTCAGAGCCTTCTGCACTCAGATCCCTGCAGGTCAGTCAAGTTTATTTCAGTGGCACATCCCAACAATGAAGTCCCCTCTCCTTCTGATTGACCCCATCCTCAATAAATAATGTATTCTAATCCAGCTCCAAAACCTCCTGTCATGGTCTAACTTATTGGCATTGCCAACAGTCCCATGCCAGGCTGGGGGCTGGGGCAGAAGAAAGCCAAGACACTTTCCATAGCTGCAGCTCCTCACTGTATGTCAGTTTGAGAGGCAGGAAGTCCCAAAGAGTGAGAGGTCAAGAGATGAGGCAGGACAGGAACCCCAGAAAGCTTACTCACCCTGTGAGACTCAGTTGTTGCTACAGCTCCCCCAGGGATGCTTAATGATAGACAATTCTCCAGAGCTTCCCAGTGCGGCAGGGAGCTGGTCAGCCTGTCAGGGAACTAGATGCTGGGCAGGATTCTTCCAAGTGTGTCTTGCAGACGGGTCACCTGGCCAGAAGTAGAGGTGCTATTAACAGTGCATATTCCTGAGCCCCTGAAGCACTGTGGGATGTCTGTTAAAAATTCACATTTTCAACAAACCCTTTGGACAAGTCTGGTTAGCAACAAAAGTTAAAAACTCAGAACTACAGCTTGATCTCATAACGGACCAGCAGCCTACACCTTGGGAAGGGGGTGAGGTGGTCTCACAGCCACCAGCATCTTCTAAGATTCCATCTTTTAGACAGCTGTTCTTTGAGCGTTGCCAGTGCCAGGAAATGCGCCAAGCTCACTCACTCATCATCTTGTTTGTTGATGCGAGAGCATTATCCCTCTTCTAAGATGAGGAGACTGAGATCCAAAGAGGCTAAGTAACTCATCCTAAGTTATACAACTCTTACAGAAAGTTAAAGAATGTATTTCTCTTTTTTTTTAGTATATGTTTGCGATACATAATGAATACATTCATCTGAGGAGTTGGGACATATACATACTGCATCTTAAATCTTTTTACTTCCCCTTCTCCTTCTCTCCTGCCCCGTCTATCTTTAGATCCCCTCCCCATCTCCAAAAGGTCTACCTCCTTGTTGCCTGTCATCTATTAAAGAATGTGTTGCTTTTTAAAAGAATCACACAGAAAGTAGTTTTCTAAGCCAGATAGAACATCTAGAAGGGCAAAGTTGTGATGCAGTAACCTTAGTTGCATACGTTTCGTAGATGGCTCTCTCTCTTTTCTGAAAAACCCTTCTTACATTAGTTTCTGCTTAAACAGGGCACATCTGTCTCTTTCCTGGCTGTCAAGATGGCATGCCATGCACCAGGCGAGCAGTATACCCACACACGGAGGAAAGCTGATCCCTGCCCCTGGCTGGTGTTCCTCTGTGCACCCCACCTTCATGGTGTGCTTGGAAGCGCCTCTGTCAGCACCCATTCAGTTGAGGGGAACAACTCTTGAAGGAGTGGCACACCTGGGGCTCTTGGAACCTGCTCAGGCACTGGCCAGTCCTCTGCTCTGTTGCCCTGCTGCTTAGCTGCGTGTGCCGTGCTCTCTTACTCTGCTAATTTTAGATTATCACCTGTTTATAGTGAACATACTCCTGGTGATGCATGAAGCACCAGCCCTAGCACAGCTCCCAGGCTCCCAGGCACTGCCGCAGCACCCTCTCAATTAGCACGTCACTCTTCATTTGGGTGCGTCTCCCTTCCCCAGGAGCTAGTGTTTAGTGCTCCAGGAAGAGAGGTGATGTGGAACTAATTCGTGATTCATGATTCCCATTACTGACATGAACAAGGCTCTGCTGGTGGAAAAGACAGCGCACTGGAGAGCCAGTCAGCATCCCAAGAGGCGGCCAGCTCCAAGGACCAGGGTCGGCTTGGTGGCCAAGGGAAGGAGAGCATTTCCCCAGGGACCTCCTATCAGGGACGGGGTGGAGCTAAAGACTGGTTGAAGGCTGAGCGGCCCCCCAGCCACAGAGATTCCTGGTGTATGTTCCACCATTTATCAGTCTCGTACTTTCATTTCTATGCCGGCCATTACTAAGTACATTCAGTATCTCTCTAATTTGATTCTTGCAGAACCCTGAGGGTTGACATCACTATGAGGTACAATAGAGCATAGTTTTTAAGGGTGTTTTTAGGATTATCCATATCTAAATCTCAGCTGTGTCACTCACTTTAAAAACTCCCTTCTCCTACTGTATCTGTGCCGTTGTTTCCTCTTATCAAAACTGAGTGTGTAAACCTGCACTCTGCAGGGCTGAGGCAGGAAGATCAAAAATTTGAGCCCTGTCTGGGCAACTTAGCAACTTAGTGAAACCCTGTCTCAAAATTAAACAGGGCTAGTGATATAGTTCAAAGTGAAGGCCCTGGATTAAATCCTCAGTACCACAAAAGGGGGAGTACTTGTATCCCTGGTACTTGGTACTGACGTCTCATAGGTGTGACATAAGGATTGCATAAATCAGTCTATGCCGGGGCACGAGGGGTGCCTGATGCCGTGAGCCATGGTGGTTTTCACCATTTCAGAGTCAAGGAAACCAGAGGAGCGGACATGGTTGACTTGCCTGACCGTCCCACTGCAGAGCTGGGGCTCAAAGTCAAGGCTGCCCCACTCCAAAGCCTTCCCCCCTGTAAGCCCAGGCCCACTGGGATAGGCAATGAACACCTTGCAGCCACCGATCGGCATCAAGGGAGAAGCTCTGGCTGCATCCAAATTGGCTGTTTTCTTGTTGCACTCAGGAGAGTTCACTCAGCGCTCAGTGCAGACAGCAGCACTGCCTTCCCTGAATCTCAGTCCTAGAGACAGAACCGTATTAGGCCCAGTCCAACCTAACAAGCATGTGTCGGGTGCCTGCTATACGCCAGTCTCTTGTGCTGGGTGCCTCGGAGCCTGTGGCTGGGGAAGGAGCCAAGCGCTGCTCTTTTGGAGCACGCTACCCAGAGCTGTGCCCACATGAGCCCCCCTGGGTGCCACACTCCATGTGACTTTGTGCTGCCCTCAATGGTGCACTGCCAATTATTCTGAGCCAGTCATTTTCAGAAGGAAAGCCAGTGTCCTGGGAGAATGTAAGACCTCTATACTGTTACTTCAGTACTCTCCAAACAGCTCTGGTGGGGTCCAGCTTGCACCATGGGCCTCCAGTCTAAGACTGCTGGTGGCGGAATTATGGCAAAGCTGTGGGCAAAATGTCTTAATGTCATTCAGGGGGCTTTTGCCCCCCTGAGCACCAGACAGGAGCCTCTGCCTTCCTCTCTCTTGGCTGGCCTGAGAAAACATGTTGTTTTTCCTCATTTGCTTTGGTGAAAGGTTACGTAAGTAGGAGACAATAAATGATCCAGGAACTCTGGACTCAGCACGCCTTGATTAAGATCATTTACTCAAACTAGCAGAACACAAAGGTCTCTTTCTTCCGTGAAAGTATGTTAAGCACTTGTTTAGAAGACCACTTTCAATCATCATTCTCCTCACAGGCTCACTGCTCCTGCCTGGAAACCAACCCTGTAGCGCCCCCCACCTCCCCCAAGTCTGCTCTGCTCTCTGCTTGTTACAGCGCAGCTTCGGTGACCTTGACAGAGACATGTTAATTTTTTTAACAGAAGGGAAAGAAACATGAGGTGGGACACCTATCACCTGAGTCAAGAAAGACAGAGCACACAGGACAGATCTCAGCTCCCCTGTACCCTCCTTGCTGGGTGCTTAGAAAAAGATGAGGAAGCTGGGTACAGTGGCTTTCTGGGAGCTTGAGGCAAGAGGATCACAAGTTCAAGCCCAGCCTGGGCAACTTAGTGACTTAGTGAGACCCTCTCTCAAAAAAAAACAAATAAAACACAAGAGAAGAAGCTAAGGAAAATATTGGCTGCAGTGCAGGGGCTTTGGGGGGGGGGCAGGATAATTATCTGTTGCTTTGAACAGTTTACCATAAACACCATGGCTTAAAAACAACACAGTCAGTTTCTGTGGTTAGGAAGTTAGGCACAGCCCAGCAGCTGTTCTGCTTCTTGGTCTCTCATAAGTAAGCACTGAAGTCAAGGTGTTAGCCTGCGCTGGGTCTCACCCAAAAGATTGGCTGGGGAAGGACTCACTCCCAAACAGTCCCCGGAGGCTGTCGGACTGAGACCCTCAATTCTAGCTATCTAGAGGCCACTCTTAGTTCTTCCCCACCATAGCAACTGGCTTTATTAAGCTAGTGAAGTGCAGTGGGGAGGGAAGGAGAGAGAAAGTCTACTAGCAAGACGAGTTAAAAATCTTATAATCACAAAAATGATGTCCCATCACCTTTGCATATTTCTGTCAGTAGAACCAACTACATGTCTCACCCTTAATCAAAGTCAGGGGCTCACACAGATTGTGAACATCGGGAAATGGGATCATCTTAGAGCTTAGCTGCAGTGGCTTTTTATAACAGAGATCACCCATCCCCAAGAACCCCTGAGAGCCCATGGGATTCTTTTTTTTTTTTATTTATTTATTTTAAACCAAGGGCATGTATTGGTACATTCTACATACACTGATCACATTCATTACATTTATTCTGTACCTATACATGGTGCATCTTGGTTCTCCCCCTCTCCCCCGCCCCTCCCCTCTCCTCCCTCCCTCCCTATTTATATCAGGTTCATTCATCATTTTCCATATTTTCCCTTTCCCCTCTCTTTCCCCTGTTGCCTTTCTGCTTTTCCCCTTCTTTCTTTCTAGCACTCCTCTCCT
>PVJO010008500.1:0-74998 GCA_004026905.1 Hystrix cristata | reverse complement strand
CATCAGCCCAGCAGAGTGCTAATGCTGCTGCAAGCGTATCGCACCACGCTGGCTGGCTAATGTTTGCCAAGAGAGTGTTCCGCAGGATCTATGACTTATCTCTGAAGGAAAGTACAGGGTTCCAGCATAATTGTAGAATTATGGTCTCTGCATGTGTCTCTGGTCAGATCCCTGCACCGCTTTCTCATTCTCCTTCCTACCTGAGTACAGAAGGTTTGCTGGTTGCTTCCGTTGTTGCTGAAGATCCTCATATAGTACAAGAAGTTAGTGAAAATCATTTATAAAAAAATTTAAAATTTGAACCAGCCTCACAACTATTTTTATTCTTGCAGATGAACTGTTATGTATATGAAAGATATTTTCTAAATGAGTTTGAAAGTTTGTCATGTACAAAAGGAAAAAGTCCTTTCTGCCCCCTGGGCCTGTCAGAAGCAGCTCGTAGTACGAGTTTGCTTATTTTTTAAATAAGTCAAAGTATGTTTCTAAGAGATAATGGCCTGTCAGCTATTCGAGCCATATGTCTCTGAATTTATGTGGTTTTTAAAAAGCAATCATGGGCCAGGTGTGGTGGCACACGCCTGTAATCTCAGCACTTGGGAGGCTGAGGCAAGAGGATCACCACAAGTCTGAAGCCAGCCTGGGCTACATAGTGAGTTTTAGGCCATCTTGAACTAGATGGTGAGATCCTGTCTCAAAAAACCAAAACGAGGCGTTAGGGATTTAGTTCAGTGGTAGACCATGAGTTTGATCCCCAGAGCCAAAAAAAAAAAAAAAAAAGAAACCAGAAAACCAAAACCAAACAAACAAAAAACAAATAATAATTGCTGTCTTGAATATCACTTCCTCGAATAATTAAAGCGTAAAATGCAGGTTAAATAAGTCATTTACCAATACTCGATGTTGACTAGTGAACCGGTCACACTGTACTGGTAGGAGCTGGAGATGGAAGCTGCCTTTTCAGCAGCTCAGCAGTCGGTGGTACAGTCTTTCAGAAATTTCATATTTCTCACCTTTCTAAAAATCTTTCCTAAGGATATAATCAGAGATAAAGACAGAACTTTTTATGCGAGAATATTTGTTATTATGACATTTATAAAATTTAAAATTTAGACCCATCCTAAAAATCCAGTAAGAAGAGCTTTGTGAAGTAAATCACAACGTATGTGTATTAAACAATATTATTTACTACTGAATGCTGACAGTGTGATGTCATTTGAAAAATACTGCACATGAAATTATAGTGTGGGATCGCTTTTTTGTTAACTACACGTGCGTAAAGATACACTCATAAGGACTTCTGCAAGACTGTTAAGAGTAATTGTCTTTGAGAGAAGGATTCTGGGTGATTTTGTGTTTTTTTTCCCTCTATGGTTTTAAAATTCTCTATGATGAATATGTATTACAATAAAAATAAATAACATTGAAAACAATAATGAAAATGCCTTAAACACCAATGGCCAGATATTATTTCACCCTTACTACTTACATAGCTTTAAAGTTATGTAGTCCTGAAATAACCTTTGACAGAATCTTACAGACCTTTAATCCATCGTGTTTCTGATAGCATCTGTCTGCTCCTAGAATGTGTGATTGAAAAAAAAGATAACAAACAAACAAAAACAATTTAAAAAATATGTATGATTGGCCGGATGTGGTGGCGCACAGCCGTGATCTCAACACTCAGGAGGCTGAGGCAGGAGAATCGCTGCAAGTTTGAGGCCAATCTGGGCTACACAGTGAGTTCCAGGCCAGCCTGAATTAAATAGTGAGACCCTGTCTCAAAAAAAAAAAAAAAAAAGTGTGGTTGCTGACCTTCACTGGTGCCCTTCAATCACATAAGCTGTTTAGCTCCTGTCATTGTTGTGATTAATTCAACAGGGATAATCTCATTTAGTTCACTACACTAACTGCACTAGCCTTATCAGTGACAAGAAGCTCCTGATAAGGGCTGGACTGACGAGGTGAAAATGAGGGCAAGTTTTGGTATTGTAACTTCACCGAAGCCTGTCTTCTCTGAAGGGCTGGACATCGGATCTGATTTCGTTTACTTCAGATCTTGGAGCACATCCTTACACAGGGATGTTTGGGGGAAGGAGTGAAATCTAGCTGCGGTGCTTGATTTAAGGATTGTTTTGGAACCACTTAGCTATTAGGTTGCTGACAGCAATAAACATTGTCTAAATACCTAAAGGAATGAAAGTAGATTGTCATCCAGCAAGAAAGTGGCAGAAGAAGGTTGGTTATTTCTCTATATTCATTTAGATGAATGAGTAAAGGGGGAAAAAAAAAACCCAGACTCAAAACAATTTAAAACAGATAAAAGTTACCTTTCAAATTTGACATGCACCTGTCCCTTGTGTGTGGCCCTGTTCAGTGTCCAAAATGGCCTATGGAAGATACTTATTTTGTAAATTAAAGTTCAAAAAAGGCAAAGATATCATTGACTTAAGCCAAACTTTCAGTAATTCCGCAAGTGGAATTGTCAGTAGGCATTGACAAACAATCCTTATTTTGGTCAGGAAGCGGCAGAGTTATTCTCAAGGTTAAGTAAAGGGAAAAAAAAAATTAAAAAAAAAAGGTTAAGTAAAGGTCGTCTCTCACTGCTTTACTGCTAATCTGTGATGGTGAAAAAGCAAAGCCTGCAAGTTTGGCTTAAGAGACGAATGGCCCAGGGCTGGGGATTTAGCTCAGTGGTTAGAGTGCTCGCCCAGCAAGCACCAGGCTCTGAGTCAGTCTGTTCATTCCGGTCGTCCTGGGTGCTTTTCCCATAATTGCACTAAAGCAGCAGTCGAGCGAAGTTCCAGATTTATCCCTGATAGAATCTTTGTCCTGGGTTGATGGTCAAATTTGTGTGCCTTCACCACCAGAGGCTGTTGTTTCTAATTGCCTTTTCATAATGTAGCAGTTCGTCTGTGTTTCAGACACATCAAATTTAATCTTCATGTTAGACGATGATGAAAAAGTTTTTTTGAAATTGCTGTTGGTTTAGTTTCATGAACTTTAGTAGCATCAGGAAAAAAATCTTAAGAGTCCTCAAAATGTAAAGATAGGAACCAAACACAGGTGGCTCTCTAGTAACCTAAGGTTGTTACAGGAACTCTACATAGATAACTCTAAACATCTAGGTCTTTAAATGATTTACTCCTTAAAATGTGAAAGATTGTTTACAGTTCTCTATTGAGCTTTCAAAACAGTTCAGTTGTAACACTTTTGATGATTCCAGATCAAACCTCTGAGTGTTCTTCATAAACTTCATAAACCACAGGTCCAAGATGAATCAGACAGATTCATGGCTCTGAAAGCATGTAAAACAACGAAGGTCGTGGGCCGGTGTGTGCAGAGTTCAGAGGAAGATCCGGGCACACCGGGGAGGCTCGGGGAGACCTGTGGGCCAGGCCCCTGCGGTTTCTGCCGCTTGCCCGAACCAACCCTGAGTAGTCCGGATCAGTTATTCTGACTGGCGATACGCAGGTGCGTGTGGAAGAACTCTCTCCAGAGAGCGCTGCTGTTAGTTAGCTTTCCACCCCAGGACAAAAACCCGACAGATACACCATAGCTGAGGAGAGGTTTATTGTGGCTTGTGGTTATGTTTGTATATAATGGGACACTACTCTGCCGTAAAGAAGGATAAACTTGAGTCAGCTGTAGGAAAATGGATGCCCTTGAGACCATAATGTTAAATGAAATAAATCAGACATGCAAGCTTAAATATTGCATGGTTTCCCTTATATGAGAAACCCAAAGTATAAAGAGCAAAATGAAAGATAAATAATAGGAAATAGGGAGATCGATCTTTTGTGAAAGCGAAGGGGACCAAGATATGCAGGGAGATGGGAAGGCGGGGAGGAGATGAAAAAGCTTCAGATGTGTTAAATATAGGCACCAACTTCCCATGAAGAATGTAATCAGTATCTACTGCTCACATGTACTAATAAAAAAGTTAAAAAAACAAAAACCTATGCTGGGGTGAGGAGAACCTCTTTGACAAGTGGTGCTGAGAAAACCGACTATACACATCCAGGCTGTTCCTCCTCCCAAGACTCAGTACTTCCTGTGGTGGGACACCCAGTGTGCTCAAGCGGTGCCCCCCACCACGGACACCCCACCAGAGGGCGTGGTGGAGAGCCAAAGAACATAGGAGGCTGCTGAATGCTGGGGATGGGACACACGGCATGGAGCCAGCACTGCTGCCTCAGCGCTCCCCAGAGGTCCAGACCCGCCCCAGCATGACCGTCTAGTAACCATCCAGATGCCAGAAAGGAACGTATGCTGAATTCCCTCACAGGACCATTGTTGAGTGACAAATGTCTGTGTGGGCAGAGAGGGAGCACAGACTGATCTGACACAGACACCCTGCAGAAGTGGACCAACGTAACCGGCTTATAGGAACACCCTGAGGAGGTCTTGATGCTTGCATCTGAGACCCTCTACTCTCAATCGGAGCACTGGGGACACCGCTCCATAGCTTGGTTTGATGCTGTAGCCAAGAACCTGCCTGGCTCCATTTTTTGGGCTGCTCTTCTGAGTGCGAGCTATAGCCATCTTCACTATGCATACAAATTTTCTTTCATAAGCGTCATCTTTTGCAAACCTTCTGCAACTTACTGTATCCTTCTGGTAAAATTTCACCATTCAAAATTCTTTCTTATTCAAAAATGTCTCCTTTCATGTCCAACCCCCCCACCACCATTCTTTTTTGAGACAGAGTCGTCTTGCCAGGTAGCGCAGGCTGGCCCCAAAATCATAGCAATCCTTCTGCCTCACCCTCCCGCGTGCTGGGATTACAGTTGTGCACCACCATGCCCGGCATATCCACCCTTCTCTACATCTTGCGTATTTCCTTCTCTGATTCTGTACTGTACATGCCCTTTTATAGCTTTCTCACCAAAACAGAAACCATTTTCCTTACACTCAGCCACAGTTGGTTCCTGACCGTCTCCCAGTTCCTTTCACCTTTAAAACATCTTGATCCTAGAGGGGGGTCTGTACTTCTAGAGAGGAAGGGACAGCCTAGTAGCTTTTCACACGGGGGGAGTTACAGCCACTGTGTCCCTTCATGCAAGTACCGGCTGGTAGAGACACCTCCTGGTCTTTAAGTAAGGTCGCCTATTGTTGCTTAAGCAACAAAGGGTAACAGGAAGACTTCCATGTCAGAAGAACCCAGGGACCTAGGTTCAGGCCTCTTCCTGGGCTGCAGCTGAGTTACTGCCCCCTTTTTGGTAGTGCACACGCTGGTTTCTACCCACTCCTTGCCTCTGTAATTTTTTTTTTTAAACCAAGAGCATGTATTGGTACATTGTACATATAATGATCACATTCCTCATAATTATTTTGTACCGATACATGGTGCATCTTGGTGCCTCAGTAAGTTTTGGAGGGTTTGCGCGTTACCTTGAGGTAGCAGGTGAATTAGAGCAACCAAAAGTTGCATGTTTTTCTCTAATCTCTTTTCTTTCTTTGCCTCATCTGCCTGGTCCTGGTTATTATAGATCTTAAAGGTTTCCTCCACCAAGGTCAACAACGGTATTTGGGGTCCTGCCTCAGGCTTTTGCAACTTTCTCCTCATATCTGGGCCAGACTGCATTATAAAATACATGGTCTTAAAGCTTTTCCTTCTGCTGACTCTAGGTCAGTGTTAGTATACTTTTGGGAGGCTTCTGACAAACAATGTGAAAATGTAGCAGGATTCTCTTTTCTCTTTTTTTTTTTTCCTTCAATAAGTCAGGGTCTCACTGCACTGTGTATTTCAGGCTTGCCTTGAACTTGCTAGGTAGCCGAAGCTGGCTTTGAACTTGTGTCGATCCTCCTGACTCAGCCTCCTGGATGCTGGGATTATAGACGTGTGCAACACCCTGCTTTCTCTTCTCTTTCTTGCGGAACCTCTTTGCCCCTGTTATAACTGACAGGTTTAACCTGACACCTTTTCATTCCTCTGAGATACAAGTTGGAAAATGCTCCATTCTCCCCTTTGGATGGAACGCTTAGGGTCCTGTGCGGGGTCTCTATGGGGGACTGCACTGTCCCGGGCCTCTGATCATCACGGTGTGGGAGTGTTAGCTGCCGACCTACCAGCTATTTCAGCTGAAGAGCAAAACAGATTTTGTTCCAATAACTCATGTTTTGTTCTGCTTCTGTCGGCCTGCTTTGTAACCCTTCCCACCTGTTCCTTAGTCCTGTACTTAGCGTTTGTAGCTGCCCTAATTGGTGACAGGCCCATGACACCTCCCCACTCCCTTAGATGCCTGCAGCTGCACCAGAATTACTGCTCCCCTCCCTGCACTCCCGGCTGATAAGAGTAAAGCTCATTAGAATGTGACAGATGTTACATCATCCTACCACACTTTGTTTTTTGTGCACTGTGCCACAAAGACATAACAAATGTTTAAACTGTGTCTGTGTTATGCTAAAGAGGGCTGATCTTTGAGCCCTAGTTTGTAAGAAGGTGAAGATAAACAGGACTAATCAAGCGGACACAGCGCACATCCCTAAAGAGTAAGGTAATTACATTCTTAGGCAAAATAGGTGCAAACTGTTGCAATGAATGTGATCGACTAATGCCTGTGCTCGGGTTGGTTGGAGGGTGGTATGTCCAATCAGTGAAATTGGGTTGTGCCCTGAGGGTCTTGGTGGGGCGGAGTTTCACCAGTACATTTGGTTCTCTTTGGTCAGGTGGGTTTCCAGGGTGCGAACTCTCCTGGGCCCTTTAACATAAATAAACCTGAGTTCTCCAACTCTTTGAGTGGTGCTTAGTCTCTCGCTAAGCTGTAGCACGGGGCTGTGACACTGAGCTGTAGCACTTTGCCACAACACAGCTGCCTTTTTAAGAACGCGTCTTTCTCATCGGGAGTGCAGCAATGAATTAACGCTAATCGTGTCCCTGCAAGTGAGAACAAAAATTGCACTCGATTTACCAGGATTCTCAGAAAAACTACCAACCCCTTTCTTTACATGCGCGCGGCCTGTTACCAAGAAGGGAACATGTGGGGCTGGGGATTTAGCTCAGTGATTAGAGTGCTTGCCTTGTAAGCACAAGGGCCTGAGTTCGATCCCCGGCACCACCAAAAAAAAAAAAAAAAGAGGGAACACGTACTCTGATAATGTTTCCATCTGCACTGGCACCTCCCATAATGGAGACAGATCCCCTCAGTAAAGTGGGGTGCTAGTTTGTTTCCTGATCTCAGCACTGTGGGGCTGGGATTGCTGGAGCAGGAGTCGGTAGTGGTGAAGGCGAAGGGGCCTCTGTCTTGGGTAAGGAAGAGATACAATGGCAGGGAAAGAGTGCTGGTTCTGGAGACAGAGGGTGGCCCAGCATCAGGCAGTGTAGGGGCACCTGCTGAGTACAAGGGGCCTACCGATCCCTACCACGAGGTACCAGTTAAAATGAGCCTGTGAGGAGGTGTGTGTCAGGCGCCATGCCCTGTAGAGTGTAGAAGGTGCAGTCACACAGACTTGTCAGTAGTTCCCAAGTCTAGGGTCCTGCTATAACTTCATACACACCTGGATATAAGGGATATCTTACCACTTCCTTTCCCTTTGACAGAACAGATCTAGCAGGAGAATGGTATTAGAATTCAGAAACTCATTTCTTTCCTTCCTTCCTTTCTTTCTTTCTTTCTTTCCTTCTTCCCTCCTTCCTTCCTTCCTTCCTTCCTTCCTCCCTTCCTTCTTTCCTTCCTTCCTTTCTTTTTTGAAACAGGGTCTTGCTGTATAGACCAGGCTGGCCTTGAACTCATGATGATACTTCTGCTTCAGCTTTCCGAGTGCTGGGATTATAGGTGTGCACCACTATGCCCAGCCTTAATTTTTGCCAAATTTGAATACCAGGTGCTTCAGGAATCTCTTCCTATGGGAGGGGGAGGTCAAGTCCACAGAAAGCACAGTTCTAATTTGATACTGGGGAGCCCTTTAAACTACCAGGGGTGGGGTTGAGGGTTTAGCTCAAGTGGTAGAGTGCTTGCCTAGCAAGCGCAAGGCCCTGTGTTCCGTCCTCAGCACTAAAATAAATAAATAAAAATAAAATACCAGTTTTCAACCAGGAAACAGAAAAGAAAATGTGAAACAAGGAAAAGTAGGCAGACATAGAGATCAATTACAGAACAGAAGACAGCAAGAAGGGAGGGAGAGTCACTAAGGTGGCCTTACAGCTTACATCTAAAATATCCCCCAAACCCTCACAAATCACCCAGTGAGGCTTTTGGGAGTGGCTAGATCAAGGGTGTGTGATTGCTGGATTAGCACACTGGTTTAATGTGACTCTGGGTGTGGATAATGGGAAGGACATCCTAGGTGGGGCAGCACCTCTAATAGGCAGGTAGCCTGGATGGGAAGGCTTTCCCTTTCTTTGTCATTAGCAGCTCTAATTGTTTATTCATCCTCCTTTGGAAACCAGCTGCTCTGTCCACACTGCACTTCCCAAGCAGGCTGACAGGAGCACCAGAGTAAGTCTGGGACACACGGCTGCTGACTGGGCCATGCTGCCCATTCCTCCTTCTATCCAGCAGGGGAAAAATGAGAAGGGGATTTCTTGTCTGCCTTATGTACACAATACTTTAAATTTATTGGAAGATTAAGAAATATAATGATGTCAGCTGGTTGCTTTTAGCATTTTTGTACAAAGAAACAAAGGCAAAAAATACACAAAGGAACAAAGAACCAAAGGAAAAGATTCAGCTTCCCAGCTGCAGATACGCATAAACCATCTGTATGGAGGGGATAAAAAATGGGGGAGTACACTCCACAACAAAACACAACCTCCCCAGGACCTGGAAACCAGAGACCGGAAACCAACAGTTTTATGGTGAAAAAAAGTGGATTTGTGGGATTTGAGAGGGAAGGCTGTCCTAGGTGGGGCAGCACCTCTAATAGGCAGAGGTTTCAGAAAAATTAGAAACTACATAGAAGCAGGAGATAGGGAGCACAATACAGAAAAGAGAAGGAAGCTCTGGGTCAAGGGCACTGGCGCCCAGGAAGGAGGACCCGTCTCCTGTGATGCAGGTGAGCTGGAGAGGGCTGGCTGGCAGTGCTAGCCCCACAAAAAGCCCACAGCTCTTTTCTTTGCGTTTTTTCCCCCATTTTTAATTTTTTATTACTATATATTTGCAATATGTAATATATTCCTGTGGTGAATTGCTCCATGTACATAACACATCTTATTTTCATTCTCTTCCCCTCCTCGCCCTCCAGTCTTCCCTCCACCTCTTTGTCCCCTTCCCATTTTCAAAAGATCTACTTCCCTATTTCCTATTTCCTTCTCTCTTTGTTCTTCATTTATATTTTAGGTTTCTCACATAAGAGAAAATCATGTGATATTTAAGATTGTGGGTCTGATTTACTTCACTTTAACATTATGGTCTCAAGGCTCATCCATTTTCCTACAGATGACTCAAGTTTATTTTTTCAGTGCAAGTTTATTCTTTGTTTTGGCAGAGTAATACTCCTTTGTGTATAAATACCTTTTCTAATACATTTTTCTTTCTTTTTTTTTTTTTTTTTGGTGGTGCCGGGGATCGAACTCAGGCCCTTGTGCTTGCAAGGCAAGCACTCTAATCACTGAGCTAAATCCCCAGCCCCTCTAATACATTTTTCTTATCCATTCATCTGTTGATGGACATGTAGGCTGGTTCCAAGATTTGGCCATTATAGATCAGGCTGCTATAAACATGGATATGCATGTATCATTATAACTTGATGTCTTTAACTCTTTCAGGAAGACACCTAGAAAGAGAATAGCTGGGTTGAATGCAATTTCTAGTTTTAGTGTTTTATGAGTCTTCATACTGATTTCCATCGTGGTTGTACTTGTTTGACATTCCCACCAGCAATACAGAAGGATTCCTTTTCCCCCACAGCCTCACCAGCATTTGTTATTTGATTTCTTAATGATGGCAATTCTTTTTGGAGTAAGATGGATTCTCAGTGTTGTTTTAATTTACATTTCTCTAATGATGAGGACATTGAACATTATTTTTTATGGATTTATTGGCCACATGTACTTCTGAGAAGTGTCTGTTCATTTCATGGAAATAATTTATTCTAGAATTTTGAAAGACAGTTTTGTAGGATGTAACAGTCTTGTTTGGAAGTTGTTTTCTTGTAGAGCTTGAAACACTCCAACGAGTATTTTATCTATCTATTCATTTATTTTGTTTTGTTTTTTGAGATAGGGTCTTGCCATGCAGTCTAGTCTGGCCTCAAACTCACTATGTAGCTGAGGCTGGCCTTGAACTTGCAGCGATCTTCCTGCCTCAGCCTCCCGAGTGCTGGGATTACAAGCATGCACCACTACGCCTGGCTCCAATTAGTATTTTAAACTGCAAAAACAGCATGCCACAGACAAAATCAAGGATGAAGTTAGAAAGTTTCTAGAATGAAATGACAATGCCAGTACAGCATATCAGAACCTATGGAACACAGTGAAAGTAGTTTTAAGAGGGAAGTTCATAACTGTGAATGCCCTTATCAGTAAAACATAGCAAGCCCAAATAAATAACCTAAAGATGTACTTCAGGGTCCTAGAAAATCAAGAATACTCCAAATCCAACATAAATATAGTGAAGAAAAATTATAAAGATCAGAGCAGAAATTATGAAGTTGAGGACTTAGCTCAAGTTATAAAGTGCTTGCCTGGCAAAGGTAAGACCCTGAATTCGATCCCCATCACCCCCCCCAAAAAAGAAATTAATGAAATTGAGACTAAGAATAATACAAAGAATCAATGAATTGAGGAACTGGTTCTTTTAAATAATAAACAAAATAGACAAACCCTTAGTCATTTGTACCAAAAGACCCAAATTGATGCAATTAGAAATGAAGAAGGTGAAATCACAATGGACACCACCTAAATCCAGAGGACTATTAGCAACTACCCCAAAAGCCTGTACTCCAATAAATTGGAGAATCCAGAAGAAATGGGTAGATTCCTAGGTACATATGCATTACCAAAGATGAACCAAGAAGATATAAAACCCTCAATAATCCAATAACAGGCAATGAAACTGAGGCACTAATAAAAACCCTACCAACTAAGAAAATCCCAAGTCTGATGGATTCACCGGTGAATTCTACGGAAAATTCAGCAAAGGTCTCGTGCCCGTACTCCTCAAATTGGCCTGGCAAACCCGGCTGGGGAAAGAAGCAGGACCTGTAACTTAGTAGGACTCCAGGGCAGCGCTGGCTGGAGAAGTGGCCAGTCCTGTCAATTTCAAGATCTGAGGGTGGTGCCAGATAACTCTGAGGACCTGTGTGCAGAACTTCGCAGGAACTCCATGAGATGTGAGTGGCATCGAGGGGACCAGATGCTACAGGAGCTGGCTATGGTGACACCTCTGGCATATTTTTGTTTGGTGAGTCATTTTTAAAGGGACTAACTGACAACATTTTGGCCGAGCCAGCCAGGAGATAACATTTTGTCATGTCCAGCCACGAGAGTAAAGCTCAGTAGAGCTCAGGTACCAGAGCCCAAGATAAGACCCATGTTGGGCATAATTTTTGTTTCTCTCCCACAAGGTTCTTTTTTTCCTTCTCTGTTACACTGTATTCTCTAGGCTTGGAATGCAGGGGACTGTTGTCAAGGTCCGCAGGGAACTGTTTGCTGCTTTTCTAGGCATAGGATGGGGGAAAGGAATGTAGGTTTTGCCTTCTACTCTGCTGAATGCCTTGTCTTCCTGCCCATACTTTGAAATTAACCAGGTCTCTTTCTAATCCCCTGGGGGGATTAGTCTGGTCTCTGCCTATGGCTTTTTCTCGGTTTGTGCTTTGGTCAGGGCCACCATCTTGTCTTGTTGCAGGCCAAGTAATTTACCTGGGTGTGTGTCAATGGTTGTTGCCATCTTTTCCATTTTTTTTCTTTCCTTCTCTTTATCTCCCTTTTTTCCTTTAAAAAAAATAACTGGCCTTAATGAGTTAGGTTTCTAATTTTAAATAATTAGGCTTATGGAAAACCAGATAGAGGAAACTTTTTTTCATCTCCTTAGGAAGAAAATTGTGTACTATCCCCTTAAGAAGTCAAGCCCATGATGGGGTAGGGGGACCAAAGCTACAACCAGGACTGGGAAAATGCAGGCGCACAGGCAACACCAGAGTCTGCTCCGGTCCTGGGGAGGGCGTGACCAACTTACCCAGCTCTGGGGGGGAGATGCAAACACCAGAGGAAAAAAATGTCCATTTTAAAATACCCAGCTGGGGATTTAGCTCAGTGGTTAGAGTGCTTGCCTTGCAAGCACAAGGCCCTGAGTTCGATCCCCAGCACCAAAAACAAAATAAAATAAAATAAAATAAAATGCCTAAAACTTTTGGCTGGAACCAAGTGCCAGTAACACTGTACCCTCTGGTCCGAGAGCCTGCCTAGGCCATGGTCACCTGGCTTTTGTGCTTCCATGTGTGAAGCGTACATGGAAGCAGATAAATTAAAGCCCTATGCCTGATGCCTGAGTAGAATACTTAACATTTAAAAACCTAATTAAAGCAACTAAGTGTATAAAAACAGGGTCATCCCAGTTCTTAGTACTTTTTCCATCAGAATAAATGTAAGAGATGTTTTCCCATATGATTTCATGCTGGTTAAGTAGTTGGACCATCAAGGGATTCAACTAGGTGGCTAAGGGAAACTTACTTTTGCTTGGGGAAGTTCCACCCTTACTTCACGGGAGTTAAAGGCCAAGATGAGGCCTACAAGCGGCTTTACCTCCTTCTCCCTAATGAATTCACGGATCCAAATATGGAGACAAGCCCCTGAAGGTGGATTTCTTCTGTGCTTAATGATGATGGCGTCTCTCAGACAGAGATAGAAGCTACAAAGCTAACTTTGGGACAGACAGTAGGAGTTCTGAATTACTCTGAACTATCAGGCCAGAACTATTCTGGAGACAGAAGGTGGCTTGTAGTTAATAGGGGAATGGCTCACTAAGTAACAGGCCATACTCTTAGATACCCTGCAGATTATTATAAAAACTTGCACTAATATTAACCCCATTTCTTTGAAACAGACCGAAAGGTTAGCCACTCTTGTGAACAGGTAATCTCCAGACCTATGCAAGCAACCAAAACTCTGAGGAGGTGTGGTTCACTGATGGAAGCAGCTTTGTCCCAGAAAGACATGGAAAGTCAGGTTATGGAGTTGTCAATAAACGACCAGTCACTGACAATAAACCTCTTTCCCCAGGAACCTCTGCTCAGAAGGCGGAGCTGGTAGTTCTTACTCAGGCCTTGATAGTAGGAAAAGATAGAAGGTTAAACAGCTATACAGACTCCAGAAGTGCCTTTCTGGTGCTGCATACCCATGCAGCAGTCTGGAAGGCAAGAAGCTTTGCTGACAAATAATCATCTATTAAAACACAGACAGAAATTCTACAACTCCCAGAAGAAGTCCATCTTCCCAGATAGGTCACAGGCATGCACTGTAAAGGACTCCAGAGAGACATGTATGAAATCTCTTTGGGAAATGAAAAAACTGATAGGGAGGCTCAAAGGGCAGCCCTACAGCCCCTTAAAACTCTAGCCTTATTCCCAGTTCCTGAGGCACCATTAAAACCAATTTATACCCCCTTGGAAAATAAATGGGCCTTAGGACAAGGAGGAATTAAAAAGGGACTCTGGTAGTCAGCAAACAAACTGGTCCTTCCCCAAGGCACACAATGGATGGCTGTAAAAACACTTTGATTCCTTCCTATGGGAAAAGATGCTACATTGGAAATGGTCACGTGAGTTTTCAAAAGGCTAGGACTAGTGACAATGACCCAACAGTTCTGCAAAGCTTGCCCATGTTGTGTCTACAACAGCCCGGGCAAGGCCAAAATGCCTTTATTAGAACCTGTAAAAACTTGGTGAGAGAGGGAACACCAGCTGACCAGTTGAAGCCAAAATGGAAAGGCCCCTTTTCAGAGACCCTTGCAGCACCCACAGCAGTAAAGGTGGCAAGAATTAGATAATTGGATTCATCTTTCCAGATTAAAGCCAGTCCAGATGAACTGTCTGAAGAGCAAGATCTCCCAAAAGGATAAAGCTACTCCTGTGGGCCCCTGGAAGACTTGAGCTCTCTCTTCAAAAAGTAAGACTCCAGTGCTGCTACAGATAAGTAAACAAGACCTTGTTAAGTCTATGGCTTTCAGACTCTTGATAATTTATCTGACATACCTCTGTAACATACATTCTTCTCTACAGGAAGCGTGAAAATCTGACCTGCTTCTCACATTTGGGCTAATAGTAAAGTTTCTTTCCCCCATCAAACAGGCAGCACAATGGTCACTAACTCTTTTCTCATTATTTTCTGACAGATTTTTCTTTCTCAACCTGCCAGTGAGCCACAATACCCCAAGGTAGTTGGAGAGTACAGTGGAACCCCTGAAATATGCAGGGGTTACATTCGTAGACCATCCACTAATAGTGAAAAACTGGAAATTTCAGATATGGCCAGAAAAATGCCTATAAATCCCTATTTTTATAGTTTAAACCCTAAATAGGCTAGGTCTCCTGTAATTACATAATTTAATACGTTACTGTATTAATAAAGCCTTAGAAGGTGCAGGGCATTTTGGCAGCACCTTACAGATCTTAGAGCTTTAAGAAGAATAAAACCAAGAACCCTCAAGATAGCTACATGGAGTGCAGCAACCCTGTTATGATGCTGGATGTTGATGCATCTGCCCAAGATGGGTTACAGGGGAGCAGCCAATCAGCAGCAAGGAGAACTGAATAACGCTCTCAGATTGACTCTTGCAAACTTCCTGCCAAAACAACTGTGAAGGATATTTGCAGTTTCAGCAAAATTGTGGGGGTTTTGCAAACACTTATTAGTTAGGTTCTAAGGAAAAATCTTCAAACAACTGTGGCCACAAATTTTGAACCGTGACTTCGCGGGGTATACTGTATATAATCCCTGATAGGAAGGGTATGCAGCCCCTTCCAGTCTGAAGAAAAAAGCTACAGAAGATAGAGACCACCACTCCTTCCTTCGGCACTCTATAGAGATTTATGGGGTGTATGTCTCAAGGAGAAGTGATATAGGCGGTAGAGCGTGGCACAGCTGGCTGGGTTAATAAGCAGGACCTGTTAATCACAAGATCGTAGGGCAGAGCCAGACAGCTGTCAGCCCCCATGTGTAGAACTTCTCAGAGCTCCCACAGGATGTGGACAGCATGAAAAGACCACATACCACGAGGAGCTCACTACTGTCACACCTCACATTAGCCCACCCTGCGTGGTGCACTTTCGTTGTTACTTTTTATTCTTTTCTCTCACTTTTCGGCCTAAATTTGTTCTGCAGAGCTAGTTCTTCCCTTACCTCTTCAGCTCTTGTTTTGAAATATACTTTGGCACTGTTTTAGCTTGTCTCATTCCGTTCTTTGCTTGAGACAAGAAGGACCTGGAATACTTTTGTTTGGTGAGCCATTTCTAAAGGAACGACTGGACAACAGCTGTAGGATTGAAGTTCCAGAACACCAAACATAATCCCTCGTCATGGGATCGGTCGGATTGCGGTATAGGTTTTTCAGCCTAGAAAGGCATCTGGAATAAAGTGAGGACTCTGATCAGAAAAGAATGGGATCTCAAATTGGGAGGTAGATGTTCAGGAGTAACCTGCTGAAGTGGAGGACATTTAAATCCTAAATTCTGATAGATTATTTTGCTAGAGGAAGAGATGACTGTACTTTCAGTGGGAATCTTCCCCACCCCTTCCCGCTGTGGTGGCCTCCGCCTCTGCCGGAGGGAACTAATCCTGTGTTGCCTTGGAAACAGTAAGGACCATTCCTGTTGCGAGACAGTGCTCATGCTCTGGAGCCTGCCCTCACCATCCACTTCTGCCTATAGCCCTATAACCAGGCTAAAACTGCAGAAGGCTTCTAAAGTGGAGGTTCTCCTCCCCTCCCCTCAACCCCTCTTCCAAGAATGAATTTTAAAACTGTTGGGTAATGATGGAAGAAGCATAAATCTGGATCGGGTTGGATTTCTTAATATGCACCCATTAAGTAGAGATTCTGAATTTGGTGTTATAGCTTGTGTAGTTAAAATGTTTTAATAGTTTATTTGGTCTGTGGGCTAAAGTATAGATCAAAAGATGCCCCAGTGCGAATCAGCTGGGCATCATTATACTGTCCTGGAGAAAGACTGTGACTTCAGGCCAGCAGCAATGAGCTTTATTAGGAATAAAGCCAGAGGGGAACCTCTCCAAAGCATGAAGGTGAAAGGAGCAGCTCTCAGAGCAGAGGGGCTTAAGGCTCATACAGGAGTTATGGCGGGAAGCGGGTGAGGGAATTGGTTGGCCCGCAAAACTTTTGCAGGTTAGGATACTTCTTTGTTCCTCCTATGTTGAGGCTGTGGGCACTGGGGGGTATGGGGCAGAGGAGCTAGACATTCCTTTTCTGGTTGTAGGCATCCTGTGTGATTTAGGGATCTCTGTTATCTTACAGCTATGGCCTCAGGGAGGTCCTGGGGCCTGGGAGTTGGTTGTTTCCCATGGGGCCTCTAATTGTACAGCCAGTTAGTCTTTCTGCCTAGGCCTGGTTAGAAATGTTTAGTGATCAGAATATATAACATTGAAAATGCCTGATATTCCTCTGCTTACTGTGGATGAGGTCATTCAGATGTGCAAGGAGCTGGGAATGATGGCCATTTGCCAGGGAAAACCGACTATTCAACACTGAGAGAGTCCAGAAAATGCACCCTTTACCAGTACTTTAAGAAATGGATTTCCCCAGCACCCTCCATAGATTTTTGGCCAGGTGTGGTGGTGCATGCCTGTGATTTGAGCACCCAGGAGGCTGAGGCAGGAGGATCCCTGTGAGTTCAAAGCCAACCTGGGCTACATAGTGGATTCAAGGCCAGCCTGAACTACATAGTGAGACCCTGTCTCAACCCCCATCGCCCCCAAAATACCAGATTTTTTAAAGGGAGCACCAGTATCCTTGAAGAACTCTATCATTGCTCTTCTCTGTGTGCCAAACCTTATGGTGGGAACCACAGGCAGTCAATTGGGAAACTGAAATACAATTGGTATGATTGGATCTTGGAGTGCAGGGGCTACCTGGCAGTGCTCAACTGCCAAGGCCAAGGTGGGCATACTTACCGTAATGGGCAGCAGAGGCAAAGCAATGATGGTAATGCTGTAGACCTATGGTGTTGGCGAACTAATAGTGGCCTTCCTAGGGGTGAAATAGGTAGGAAACCTACTAAATTTTTACTGGATCTAGATAAGCAGAAAAATTTTTGGAAAAATGGACAAACCCTCCCTCAAATCATAATGACAGAGAATCACAAACCCCTCAGTTAATTCCCAGACTTGTTTTTAAAGACCCAGAAGCTCTTGGATGAATGGGAGACTCTTGAGGAAGGATCCTGGTATGCTACCAAAAAGTTGTATTATTAATCTTCCCCCATACATTCCAACAGGGTAACCATACAACGAGGAAAAGAAAATAGACACTACTGGACACTGGTCCTGAACTGACACTGATCCCAGGAGATCCAAAACATAATTGTGGCTCTCCCTGTAAGAGTAAAGGTCTTCTGGAAAGATGATGGAGCAGTGAACAGCAGAGAAACAGCCTCGCTGAGATTTGAGCCATGGGGAGAGCAAGAAGAGAGCCCAGCGCAGAGGAAAGAGGTGGAGGATGGCGCTTTCTCCCAGAGCCCTGGCTTGCAGTGCTGGAGAGGCGCCTCAAGCCTGCAGATTCACGGTAACTACTGGCGACCCCAGAGTCGCCTCCATAGAAGGACACAGACGTGGAACGGAGTGGTAGACACAGCAGACTGCACTGGCTGATAAGTTCGTATATTCCCCAGGAGAGGGTGACTGGCCAGTCACAATCTTGGGAAGGGATCAACTGAGCTCAGAACTCAGAGAAGCTGCCAGCGGCTCTCTGTGCCAGGGCAAGATGGAACCGAGTTTAAATTCAAGTCAGCAGAAGGTGAAGGAGCCAAATTCAAGCCAACAGGGAACCAAGTTCAAGCTGATGGGAGACAGAGTATGTCTTTTGCTGAATAAATCAGGTTCCAACCTCACAGCCAGAGACCAGGCTGAACTTTAGTGGAATTGGTGGTGAAGTCTTGCTGTTGAACCCAGTGGGATTACCCACGACCCTGCCACAAATCTGCTGCTGGGATTAATCAGCACAGACCTGGGCCTGCCTGCTGTGCCAGTGACAGCAGAGACACACCTGGAAGTGGGCTTTTTTTTTTTTTTTCTGTTGTTGTTGCTGTTTTTTTTTCTTGTTTTTATGTGAATGTGAAATTTGTTTCTAGTTTTTTGTTGTTATTGTTTTGTTCTGTCCTTGTTTTTATTTCTGCCTTCTCTCTTTCCCTCCTGTCTTCTTTACTAGTTTCCCAAAGTCTGCGTAATCCTCTCCCGTCCTCCAGCCTTGAGTCTCATCTCTTCCTTTTTTTTTTTTTTTTGGTCCTGGGGATCAAACTTGGGGCCTTGCAGTTGCTAGGCAAGTGCCCTACCCCTGAGCTAAATCCCCAACCCTAATTCCCATCTCTTCCTTTTCTTCTGTTTCTCTATTTTTTCATCCTAGTCCCTTTTGCATCCCCCCCCCAGGGGAAAACAGCCAGATTGAGGCCATACCACAGTTTGTCGTTTTATGGGCTGTGTTTGATGCTGTTGTTATTACTGATTGTACTACTTTAGCCAAGGTGACCGAATTGTTCTAATTAGTTGTTCTTCCTTGTATGCCAAGACTGAGATTGCCAGAGGGTCGGGAACAACACTGTAGGCCAGGGCCGAAGAACCAGAGGCTAGGAAAATAGCAGCTTCTCAAAGCTTGCCAAAGGCAAACCCAGGGAGCAGCAAACTGGAACGATCCAAAAGCCACCCACTCAAACTCTTGGAAGTGGTAACAGCAGAAGTAACAAAGCAGATGAATGAGGCTCTGGAAAAATTCGAAACAATTTTTCATATAACTACAGAGATGGCTACCAGAATGAATGACATGATTACTGACTCTAAGCAGACACAGATGAAAAAAAAATAGAGCTTAGGAAAATGATGGAAAATATGCATGCCCAACATAGGGAAGACATGGGAACCATTAATGCCCAACATAGGAAAGAAATGGAATCCATAAAACAGATTCAAATTGATACCCAGGAGATTAAAAATTCCATTGGAAGTATAGGCAGTTGAATGAACCAGTGCAAAGAGAGAATATTGAATATAGAAGATGAGATTGCAGCTAGTGAACATGAAAAAAAGTGTTCTTCAGAATGGTAAGGGACCATGAAAAGTCAATCCAACAGCTACTAGATGACACAAAGAAGAATAATATAAGATTGATAGTAGTCAATGAAAATGCAGGAGATAATGTAAATGACATTAAAAAACATGTTCACAGAAGTACTGGCAGAAAACGTCCCAAGTATGAAAAAAGAACTTGACATACATGTAAGTGAGGCATATAGAACTCCAATTAGCCATGATCAACAAGAGTCTATCACAAGGCATATAATAGTTGAGATTCCAGAAATGCAACACAAGAACAGAATATTAAAAGCTGTTAGAGAAAAGAAATCATCCATGAAGGAAAGCCCATCAGAATCACAGCAGAGTTCTCGACACAAACCCTCAAGTCAAGGAGACCTTGGAGTGAAGTATTTCAAGCCCTAAAAACAACCTCCAGCCCAGACTGATGTACCCTGGAAGACTGTCTTTCAAAATTGATGGAGAAGTGAGACACTTTCATGACAAAGAATACCTGAAGAAATTCATGACCACAAAACCAGCCCTCCAAAATTTTCTGAAGGACATTCTAGAAAAAGACAATGAGGACTACAACTCCAGGAACTGCAACAGAATGAATCTGTCAGGCAAGGCAAGTTATTAAATAGAGGAGAAAATTAGGGGACCAAACAACAGGAAAATAACACGGCAAGGATAAGTCAACACGTATCAGTTATAACCATCATAAATGATCTCAATACACCAATCAAAAAAAAGCAGACAAGCAGAGTGCATCAAGAAGCAAGACCCAATAATATGCTGCATAGAAGAAACACATTTAATTCAAAAATAAATTCATAGACTGAAAGTCAAAGGACAGAAAACAATTCTTCTTGCCATAGTAAACCAGAAAAAAGCAGGGATAGTTAATCTATTTGCAGACAAAGTGGATTTCAAGCCAAGATTGATTGTGAGAAACAAAGGAGGTCACTACATCCTTGTAAAGGGAACAATCCATGAACAGATAACAATCATAAATATATAGGCACCAAATACCAGTGCATACAACAATATATTGACATGAACAACCAAATGAACACAAATACAATTGTAATGGGGGACCTCAATACCCCACTGTCACAAATAGATCAGCTAGACAAAAAATCAACAGGGAAATAGCAGAACTAAAACAAACTTCTGAACAAATGGATTTAGTAGATCTATACAGAGTATTCCACCCTACAACATCAGAATACCCATTCTTCTCAGCTGCACATGGGACTTTCTCCAAAATAGACCACATACTAGCTCATAGAACATGCTTAAGTAAATGCAAAGGAATCAAAATTATCCCATGCATATTGTTAGACCATAGTACAATGAAATTGGAAATAAATGTCAAAAGGAACCACAAAAAGTTCATAAACCTATATAAATAGCATTCTCTTGAATAATCAATGGGTCACAGATGAAATTAAAGAAGAAATTCTACAGTTGAATGATAATGCCAGTACAACATACTGAAATTTACAGGACACAATGAAAGCAGTCCCCTACAAGGGAAATTTATAGCATTGAACTCCCATATTAGAAAACCATCAAGCTCAAATAACCTAATGTTGAATCTCAAGCTTCTAGAAGAAGAAGAGCAAGTCAAGCCCAAAGCTTGCACGAGGGAGGACATTATAATTATCACAGCCAAAATTAATGCAACTGAAACGAAGAAAACTATACAAAGAATCAATGAATTGAAGAGTTGGTTCTTAGAGAGATTAAATAAAATTCACAAATCCTTAGCCAACCTTATCAATAAAAGGAAAGAAAAGATTCAAATCCATGCAATTAGGAATGAAAAGGGTGAACTCACAACAGATCCTACAGAAATCCAGAAGATCAACACAAGTGATAACTATTGCCCAAGGACGGGGCTTGGGAAAGTGCAGGGAGTTGTTGCTACTATTGATGGCAGGGCTGATAGTATTAGGAGTCCTCAGGTGCAGCTCTTCTGGGTGGGGGTGGTTTAGAGGGGTCTCTGCTCAGAATGGCGGGGGCTGGATTCCTCCAGTACCTACCAAAATTGGCTGTTTAAAGGTCCTTTCATCCCCTTGGCTTTGCCCAGAATCCCTGAACTGAAAATTTAGGGGGCAGTTTTCTTTTTTCACTGTGGAAATGTGTTAATTTTCTGGCCTATCCTGGTAGATCAGGAGCCACATGTGGCAGGTTAATTGTGTATGTATGGCACCATACCTATTATGTGTCTCCAGTGACTTTTCAGGGCAGTGAGCTTGAGTGAGTATTGGCTTTGGAATTGACATGAGCAGGACAGAAGCCACCTTATGCTGTCTGGTTCTGAACTTACTTTCTGAGCCTAAACTAGGTTGTGGTAACCATACAACTGGTGTGCCTGTGTGATAACGTGTGTGGTAACCATATAGTGCGATAACCATACAGCCCACCTGCCAAAAGACTTACCTTGTGAACCCTTTCAAGAAACTCACAAAAATACATTTCCTAAAAAATGTATTTTTAACCATAAAGAAAAATATATTTTTACCACCATAGGATTAGCATGTTATTTGTGCACCATTGTAAGATTAGCACATGTCATTTGCATCAAACTTCCCACAGGACCAAAGAGGAAGCCTCCAGCTGCTCTTCAGCTCATTCTTCGCGCTACAGGGAAGAAAACTTACATTAGTGACCATAAACGCCTATCTTCACGCGCACACACTTGCGTAGGTAGGTGGAAACACTACCAGCAGTAGTCGCTGCGTTTCGCTTGGGTTACTCGCCAAGCGGCGCAGGCGCAGCGAGGCGGCTGCGTGACCTTGGATTGGGCAGCCTGCGGTAAAGGCGTAAAGGCGCCAGGACGCAAGAGGTGGAGCTAGCGGGTGAGCCCCCGCCTCCATCCTGCAGTTGCTGCCTACGCAGTGTGTGCTAGAGCCCCGCAGCGGAGTTATGAAAAATATTGCTAAAAATCTCATCATGTGAAAACTACGATTTTGTGCAGCCGCATGACTAGACGTCCACGGACACATGCGGCACACAGTCCGTGGGCTGGACATCCCTGGTTTGTAAGGAAAAGGGGTCTTTGAAGATGTATGTTGCGAATCTCAGCTTGGGGCAATGAGCCTGGTTTACCCAGACGGACCCTAAATCCAACAGGTGTCCTTATAGAAGAGAGGCCGAGGGAAATTTGGTAGATATAGAAGAGGAGAAGGGCCTGAAACCACTGTGGTGGACATTGGAGTGAGCGGGTCACAGTGAGCAAATGGCGCCTCCAGAAGTGTCTCCTAGATCATCCACGGGGTGCACAGCCCTCCGGTCATCTTGATGTCCACGGAACCTACGGAACTGAGAGAATAAATTTCTGCGCGGTAAGTCGCTCAATTTGAGAGAATTTGCCATGGTAGACACGGGGAACTGATACAGTGCTGGGGAAGATTTGGAGGGACCAAAGCGCAGGGTCCAGGGCAGCAGCCACTCTGAGGAAAAGCTTAGGACTCACCAAGTGGTCACCATTGTTGAGGGCTAGCAGGGCCAGCAGGATTTTAAGCGTCATACGTACTTTATGTTACCCAATAGTCTGCAAGGTGGATTTTTTTTTTTTTAACAGATGAAGAAACAGGCTCTTAGAAGGCTCAGAAACGTATTAAATAGCACACAGGCAGAGGTGACGGAGGGTGTCAAAGCAATCGTTTGGAAAATGCAATTCCAAATACAAGCAAATGCATTTAGAAAATTCCACAGACTTTTTCTTGATGTTGCTCCTTGGTAGTTCTAGTATATACTTGTTCACTATGTCAGTAAGCATGCCAAACCTATTCCAATTTTCAAACAAAAATCCATACGATTGGGGGAAAGGAAAGGAGGGATAAGAAAAAAAAGAGTAGAAGAAAAAAATGGAAACAAGGCTTTTGTAAATAAGAGAGAGGGGAGGGCTTGAAGGGAGGGGAAGCAATGGGAAAAAAGCAGCAAGATATATGATGTATAGGTACAAGTTCCCTATGAGGAGTGTTATCATTATGTATATCTAAAGTGTACCACTAAAATAAAAAATTTTTAAAAGACTTAGTATTGTTGTTCACTTGCTTTAATATCCAGTGAGATTAGTGATTATACCAAAAGTGGACAGATGTTGAGTAAATGGTTTAAAAAATTCTTATGCTGTGTTCTTTAATTTTTTTTTTTAATCGCTGTGTGTTGAGAAAAGATATCTAGGCCTCTTCTGGCAACTAGGAGGCTTTGTGCATGGAACATTGAAGGGCACTGCATTAGGCTTAGTGTTTGCTGTGACGACCCAGAATAACAGTGGTGGAAACAGAATGTCCAAGTGCAGGAGTATGCTGTCCAGGGCTGGTGTAATGATAGGTTTTGGGCTCTTTTTGCTCTGGTGCTGTTTGGCTTCTTTTCCTTGGGATACTCCATGTCCAGGGGGATATTTGGAATTTGCCATTAAATCCACATACCAGGCAGCAGGAAAGAAGAGGGCTGCTCTGTCTTTTAAAGACATATTACAAAAGCTCCCTGCACTTTTTCCTCTTCCCTCGAAGGATGCTGGAAGAAACCAAGGAGCTATAAGCAGGAGGGGCTCTAGTCATGTAAAATGTACATATAAATCTTGGTTCACAAATACATTTGTTGCTGGGGATTTAGCTCAGTGGTTAGAGTGCTTGCTTAGCAAGTACAAGGCCCTGAGTTTGATCCCTGGCACACACACACACAAAAACAACAACAACAAAAAAATACATTTGTTGAAGAACTGTAATTGTATCTTCTATAAGGCCATCATTTCTGATGGACTCTTTTGGTCCCTAACTGAGGTTTCCATGACATCTCTGGCCTCCGGGCTTATAGTGTTGAAGCACAGAGGCAGAGAATACCTGGTTCTTGGTGATGGGGTCATACAAGTAATCATCAAAATAGCCACTGTCCTTACCCACGTGGCCCCATTCAGATTGGGCTGTCTCAAAGGGCTGTTCTTTAAAAAGCTCCTGAAGTTGTACTTACCCTATTCTGACTAGACAAGGAGGGGTAAGCGAATATCCTCCTGCTCCCAAAGTAGTTGCCGCAGTTAACCCAAATGAGTTTCAACCTCATTGATGGAGGAATCCACTGACGAGCATAATGCCCCATGACCCATCACCTTCCAAGAACCACATGTGTGGACACATGGGACTTTTATGGAACATTTTAGACCAAAATCATAACAGGCTCATTGCAAAACATAGTTTCTTTCAAATGTTTTTCTTAAATTTTGACATGCAGCCAGGTTTAGTGGCACACACCTGTGATCCCAGGACTGTGGAAGACTAAGGCAAGAAGATGACAAGTTCAAGCCTGGCCTGGACAATTTAGTGACTTAGCAAGACCCTGCCTCAAAAAATTAAAAAAAAGTTCTGAGGATGTAGCTCAGTGTGCTGGCTCTGGGTTCAATCCTCAGTATCACCAAAGGGAAAGAAAAAGTGTCATACAAATGCATTACGGTCCTATAAGTGATGTACAATCTTTATATAACAAAAACATCTTAGCTGGAAGTTCGCCTGAAAGCAGAGCTTCTGACGAAGATTGGTGCGTAGGCAGTGACTGAAGGGAGCAGGCGTGGGTAGCAAAGCAGCAGACAGACAAGCTGGCGCAGACAGGTGTGACTCAGCTGTCCATTGCCATGGCAACCACCTCAGCTTAGTCCTGGGAGATGTTCAGATAGAGGAACTCCCTGAACACAGCTCAGAACTGTCCCCTCCTCCCATCTCTCCTTGGGATGAAAGGGGGCCGTGTTTATGCAGGGGCTTGGGCCTTGTTGGACCCCAGTTGTCCTACAGATGTTAACTCTCTCCTTCTGGGATGCACTGCAAGTGGTACCTGCATGGATCTGGTCTGAACATGTGCAAAGCTGTTTGGGCATCACCACCTGTGGAGAGGTAGCACAGGAGGTCAGAGGTGGCCGCAAGAGTTATCTGATCAAGATACTTACCTTCAGCAAGTGCGGTGCACTCTGATACATTCTATTCTACTGTAGTTCATCAACACATACACACACGCACACACACGCACACACGCACACACACACACACCAGCTGGCTGATGCCCTTTAACCAGAGGTTCTCAAAGTCTAGGGTCCAGAGGTCCCATCTTGGGACCTTTGAGGTAAACCATTTACAGAATAGTAATAAGATCCTACTTTTTTCTTCATCTTCATTCTGTCAGTAAGCCATGGGGTTTTCTAAAGGTTGTGGGATATATAGAAATGTAACAGTAAATGCAGAAGCAGGTGTGAGAACCCAACAGTTTTCCATTAAACTATACTTTAAAGTGATTTGCAAAAATGTAAAACAGTACTGCTTGTCTCACAGTTGTTCTTTGTTTTGGAAAATACAGCTCATTTTCATCAAAATATATTTATGGTTAATACTTTTTAGCCTTAGGATTCTGATTTTTTTATCCTTTAGCCTTTACATCCCCACATATGCCTGCAATAGAGATTCCACAGGTGATCACATTGAATATAAAGAGCAACACCTGAAAGATGATTGAGGAAAAAATGTGTGGTCCATACCGCCACACTCCTGAATGCGATGACTTTCCTGTGGCTTCAGCCCAAAACTGAAGGAGGAGGCCAGGGAATGGGACAACCTTAAGTGTACTTTCAAAAGGGTAATGGGGGCTGGGGATTTAGCTCAGTGGCTAGCGTACTTGCTTTGCAAGCACAAGGCCCTGAGTTCAAACCCCAGCACCCCCCAAAAAAGAAAAAATGGGTAATGGTACATGTGGGTATATGAGTCCAAGAAGTCGAATCATTTAAAAAAAATTTATGTTAAACTCCATTATCTTTTATTATAGCAATTGCTTTTATTATAGCAGTTATTTGGGCTTGAAGTTTATGTGGCAGAACATGTTGCTTATTATGTGGTTAAGAGTGTGATGACCAGCAAAATTAATTTTATAACAAAAAGTAACTGTCTTTTTATAAAAAATAATTACAAGTAGAGGTGGTGGTACACCCCATAATCCCAGTAGGCTGAAGCAGAAGGATTGCAAGTTCAAGGGTAGCCTGTCTCAAAAAAACAAAATCAACCAAAACGCAGAATTTCTAATTTCTAAAAATAATCATTCAGAAAAACTGTTTGAGGCTCTTTTTGAGTAAAAAGAGGGCCTAAAATTGTAGTACATATGTGTGTTACACACACACACCCACACACACACACACACACACACACTGGAGAATTACAGGACTAAACTGATCATAATCCTCAAAGAACTGTAGCCCTGGTACTTACGAACTTTAGTTTATGAGCTATAAAGACAGTGTGGTTGGGACACAGAATGAAAAGTCAAGGTTGAAGTGTGGCACAGTGTGAGAATTAATTTTCTATTTGGATCCATTTCAAAGCCTTCCTTGGCCCATCGATGGTCCTAGGGGTGGACAAGGGAATGCTGTTCATACAATGGGAAAAAGACTGCGCTGGTAGTTTTGGGCTTTCTCCTCAAAGCGGCCAGCTGTTCCCTATCCTGCTTGGCCACAGGCTTATGTCCCAGGAGTTAAGGCAGTCATTCCCAATGCTGGCTGCATGTTAGAAGTATCTGGAAGATTTTTTTTTAAAAACTATGCTTCTCTGGGTCCCACTCCAGACCAATAAATTAAGAATTCTAGACTTAGACACTGGTTTGTTTGTTTTGTTTTGTTTTTTTCGTTTGTTTTAATTGAGGTGTAACTTACATCAAGAGCACAAATTTTAAAAAATTTATTTTGAAAAACCACATCTTTATTGACTGGAAATATATATATATAAAAACACAAAAGATGCTATTCTCTCATTTCCCCATCTTCTTCCTCTTCAACACCTCTGATACAAAGGACATTACTTCACCTTATTAAAACTTCACCCAGATGTCCAGACAATGCCCTGTCTATGTATTCTTCTGTACTTGCAAGCTGCATGTTCATATAGCCATCTACAGAGACCAGGCAGCCCTTGTACTCCATTCCCCACTTAAGTTTCACCATCTCTGGCTTTCCTCTTAATCCGTTGAGGAAAGGTTTGGGATTGAGGGGTAAACTCATCGCGAACACGAGTGAATGCTACAGGTTACTTGCCCCCGACCCAGCGGCTGCCGATCCCTCGTGCCCGGAGCAGCGACTGCAGGTCTGAACTGCTGAGCGTCAAGAGCAAAAATTTTTTTTTGAGACAAGTTCTTGCTATGTAGACCAGGGTGACTTTGAACTTGCTATGTAGACCAGGCTGGCCTGGAATGCACAGTCCTCCTGCATCCACCGGCTGAGTGTTGGGATTACAGGAGTGTGCCACCATATCTTGCAAGACACAAATCTTAATGCTACAACTCCATGATTTTCTTAAAACATGTATTATACTAGGTAACTTCCACCCAGACCAAGATGTAGGACATTTCCAACTCACCTGTGGGGTCTTGCCTGCCTCTTCCTAGTTTATACTGTCCCCAAAGGTGACCTCTATTCTGGTATTTGCCACCATACATTTCTTCCTGATTTTAAACCTTATGTAAATGGACTCATAGTGTGCAGTTCTCTTACAAGACTTTTTTGCCTAAGATTGTGACATTCATTCATGCCAATTAGGTGTAGTAGTAATTTATTTTTGTGTGCATGGCTGTGTAGTATTCTGCTGTAACATACAATTTGTTTATTTACTGTTCTATACTTGAGGGAGGGTGACTCCCTTAAGCTGCTCTGGAGTGTGGTGACATGTTCTGACCCTAACATACAGGAACCGGCCAAACACGGGAGTGGAAACAGTAGATCCATGTCATCCATCGCACGCCTGCCACATAAAGGTATGCTCATCGCAGTGGAAGTTCTGGTTTTCCTATGTAAAAGTATTATCTTTTTTTGCGGAAGGTATAGGGAAACCTGCATGAGTTAAGATGTGACTGGCTCCTTTGTGTAAATATATGCACATGTACCATATATACCCTGAACAGAAAAAGACCAGACCAGTACAGAGATTTAGGGCATCAAATGTTAGAGGGCTGAGTCCTGAATAAATTCAATTTGGTCTCACTAGCTAGCTGTGAGCATATTAAAATATTAAACACTCTATTTCTATCTAAGTTTCTTCACTTTACACAAGATGCATCCAGATACTCGGAAGGTAGTAACTAAAGCACGTGTCGAATCTCCCCACGCCCTTAGCTGGGCTTCTCCAGATGTCCGGTGCAGGCAGAGGTCTAACCATCTACCCAGGTCCCTAATCAGACACCCGGGAGGACCAGCCCCGCCTGCCCTGCGGTCAGCCCGCAGGCACTGTGTGCGCCCCTGACAGGACAGCAGAGTACTCCCGCTCCCCCAGCTGACTCGTCCCGGTCTGCTTGGTGCTCTCTCCCTCTCTCCGTCCACCCTTGAACCACCAGAGTCTTTGAAACAAATCAGTTCGTGTCACTCTTCCTCAGAGATGCCCGATAGCCTGGTACGGAAGGCCCCTCACAGTCGGCACGCTTAGGCTTACACCCGGACTCGGCACGCCGCACCGCAAAGCCGTCGGACTCCACGCGGTGTCGCCGAGGTCACTCCTCACAAGTCCAGCTCGGGAGCTCTCGGCCCGCTGCTGACCTGTTCTCAGACACACCAAGCTCCTTCTTACCTCACCGTTGTCCTTCACACGCAGCAGCTCACCATGCAACCGGTTCCTTTTTTATTCATTGTTTGGCTTCCAGGCCCAACTGCCTCCTTCTGAGAGCCCTTCTTTGATCACCAATTTTAGGGTCGTCGCTCCTTTACTTGTAGAACATACACTACCTTAGTGCTCTGTGTAGCACTCAGCATACATGTTTTCTTACTAGCTTAGTCTGCCTCTAAAATACAAGCTCTGTGAGAGAATCTTACCAGTATTCTATCCCCAGGGTCTAGAAAAACACCTGGTCCACAGTAGGCTCTCAAATATTTGTGTCTTAAACATGAATCAGATGGCACAAACTAAATGTAGTCTTTCCCAAAATTATTGTCAAAATGATTACTCTGTCAAAAATCCAAGTTTTGAATTCCAGATTCCTCAGAACAAAGAGGAGGAAAGACATAATTGCCCTTGCAAGTTGCAATACAAATGCCTCTCTGGAGGGCCTTTTTTTTTCCAGTGCTGGGGACTAAATCCAGAGCCCTGTGCATGCTGGGCAAGTGCTCTACCATACAGCCCTTCTTATTTTGAGAGGGTCTTGCTAAATTGCTCAGGCTGGCCTTGAACTTTCTGTTTTAGTTACTTTTCTTGTTGCTGAGACAAAATACTCAATGCTTAAGATCAAAGGAGGAAAGGTTTTTTTAGCTCACAGTTTGTAGAGGTCTCAGTCTATAATTGGCTGGCTCCAAGCAGGGTGGCAGGCAGAGGGGCATCACAGGGAGAAACAGTTCATGGCAGGCAGAATGTAGCAAAAGCAAACAAACAATAAGGCTTTTTCTATCCCTTATGTCTTATCCAGGCAACCCACCCTTAAAACTGGTGGCATTTACACCCTTAATCCTAGCACTGCACCATGAATCAGTCCGTGTCACACACTCTAGAGCCAGATCCAGCCATGGCCCCCCAAAGCCTCATGCGGCCATAGGTGGGGCTTTTCAAGAGGTGGCTCAATCTAGTGTGTGATGCTGGGATCAAGAGCATGTGATTACTAAATCAGTCCACTGATTGGTTTGGCACCACCCTAATCCCAGCAGCCTGGATAAGATATAATGTGGAGAAAGAAGCTGCTTGGGCCCCTTGCTTACCTTGCTGCCTTCTGCCTGCCTTGGATCCAGCTGATTGTGGACTGAAACCTCTACAAACTGTGAGCTAAATAAACCTTTCCCCCTTCAACTTTGGGTGTTGGTTATTTTGCCTCAGCAATGAGAGAAAAGTAACTAAGACAAGCCATAACACTATCCTCCTGCCTCAGCCTCCCGAGTAGCTTTGAATACAGGTGTGTGTCACTCAGGTTGGTTTAGGACTTCTTGATTACACCAATATAGTTTTTTTTTTTTTTAACCAATAGAGTTTTTTTTTCACTCTGCTATAGTGTAATGCAGTATTTTATTTATCCTGTCCATTAATAACTCACATTTGAAAATATTTACAATATTTAATTGAGCTTTATTTAAAGATCAATTTTCATTTTTTTTACATCTCAATACTTGGTATTAATAAGAGTGATAGTCAACATAATTATGGTCAAAATTATTCTGTCAAAAATTTAGAAATAAATGTTCAGTGTTAAAAATACACAACTCAGTTTTTGGTATAGAGTTCTTTGTCTGCAAGAAAAAACTTTCGGTTTACTTCACTAATAGGAATATCCCTTAATGCTGGGATAGACTCTTCTTGGTGTTTCTTCTGCTGCTGGTTTTTAGCATAGTCATCTGTAGGGAAACAACAGAGGTTGTTTAGCTGAGCAGTCTCTCCTGGAAGTCTCTGTGGCTGATGAAGACTCATCACATATCTCCCTAGGCTGACGTCTGGGGGATGACAGAGACCGTGTGTAACGTAACTAGATGATTACTTACATCCTCTCTCTGGAAGAAATGTCCCAATTCAAATGAAAATGGAACCAGCAAAGTACTTTTCTCATCTCCAACTTGGAAAAAATTAGTATTTCCTCCAGCTGTACAAGGATTACTAAAGTCTCATTTCATGTTTCTCATGGTGATAAGACATGTAGGCCTCAAGATGCATTTGTACCAACAATGAAAAACAATTAAATCTTTGGGTGTAAGTATTTTGGAAAACTTAACAATTTCCTCACTTTGCACAAATTGTCTATTTGCTGTCATTCTAGTCAAGAATGCTGGGAATACAGTGGGTGTCAGGGAAGAAATTAAAACTACTATAACTGATTTCACATTGCAAAGGTTCGCAAATAAAAGTTCAGAAAAGTGAAAAAAATCATACAAGGGAACTGAAAAAATACTTCACTTCCTAGAATATAAGAAAGCTCAAGGAAAAAAAAAAGCTCAAGAATCTGTCCACTTTTATTTTATTTTTTCTCTTTTTTCTGTCTACTTTCAGACTTGGGGGAAAAAAAAAATCCCACAACCACAAACTCTGTGGCTCTTCTACCCCTTTACCTGGGGTAAGGTGTCCACAAAGATCCTGAGGGAGATACACTCCCTCAAATCCCTGGGAACAAGGTCTGCATGTGCCTGTTTGCCATCCTTTGATCACAGTGACTGTTTACAATAAAGAAGTTTCTTTCAAGCAAAGTTGTTGAGGAACATATTTTATATACTTGTGGCTTTTGTGGGAAAATACACCTGTTAACTAGTGCTGTAATTCCGAATTTAATTGATTTTCTCCCTGAATATAACTAGTGCACGTTCATTTTAACTTACTTCCTCTATGTACTTACTTTTGTATAACTCTGCATAAGGTATTTATTTCCTCTAGGTTCTTTTTATTATTAAAGACATATTACAGAGATACAATGCATACCCCCTGTTTATAGCAGAACAACTCATAATAGCTGAATCTTGGAAGTGGCCTACGTGTCCATTAACAGATGAATAGATAAAGAAAGCGTGGTGTTTACTTATATATGTACAGTGGAGTACTACTCTGCCATAAAGAATAAACTTGAGTGCTTTGTAGGAAAATGGATGCACCTCGAGGCCATAATGTTAAGTGAAGGAGACATACAGGCTTAACTCTCACATGGTTTCTCTTACATGAGAAACCCAAAATATAAGTAAGGAACAAAATAAAAGATAATAGAAAATAGGAAGATAGACCTTTTGTCCCAGCTTGTGTCCTGCAGCCTATTCTTCATTGTTTTTCTGATAAATGTGCTAATATCCCATTTCTTCATTCCCCAGCACATTCCTCTTTTGAAAATTACCTGTGATTGTATGAATGGAGCTGAGTGGAGCGGTGCTCATCATGTTAATTCCGAACAAGAGGACGTAACCAATTACTATAGTAATAAGGAGGTAGACAGGCAACGCAACTGCCCAGTACCTGCAAAAGGAAATACTAATGTAGATAACAGACATCTTAAAAAGTTGTAAATCTCAAGTCATAAAACACACTATTAAAATCTAATTTTTATAAAGTTGTATTAGTCAAATAGTTCTCCAAGGGCTGCAATGAAAAGCTGCAGTCTTCCATCCCACCCTTCCAGACCCTGCGGTCTCACTCCCTGTAAGGACCTCTTTCAATAGCTGAGCTGCTGCTTCTCGTTCTTACTTCCTCATCCTACATAATACGCTCAGATTATCATTTTTTCCAATTTCGGACATTTTCTCTAGACTTCCTAAAATGGAGACGAGGACTTAACTTCTTCTATCCTTTGCTATGTAGAACTTAGGTCACAATTTCTGGTTATATTAGTTTTTAAAAACTATTGAGATTATATAGCGTTTGCAACTGAGAACCTTAGTGTATATTTTTGTATGTGTAACATTTTGTGTTTTATGGAATTAGAAATTACATCTTTTTGTGTATTTGTTTGGTTTCCTAGATGTCCATTAATACTCCAGCCTCCAGTTCTCTGACATGCCTCTCAGCACAGTTAAGTACATCAGATGCTCTATCTTGACATTTTTTTATCTTGACATGTTTTATGGGGTGCATTGTTTCTTTAATAATTTCCTCCATATTTTGACTGTCACATTTATGATTTTCAAAGACAATAACACCTTAATAATACCTTTGTACAGCATACTGTTTGTTTCACACTAACCATCTTTTTATATCTCCTGGAGGATTTAGGTCACTTAAAATTTTTTCTTCTGTACTTGGCATTTTCTCCATTTCTTCAAAGCTCCCTTTTTCTTTTTGGATTTCATGTTAGAGGCTTTCTTTCAGTATCTGATAATTTATGGCAGTTGGTCCGTATTTAAAATGGAGTGTTCACATGCCAAGTGGAGACAATGTGTGCGTGTGCATGTGCGTGTGTGTGTATGTGCGCACAGAAAGGGTCACCTGGAGAGCCTCCCGTAGGTTACTGGCCACTTCACTGTTTGTCCGAATGTTAGAAATTATAGGTCCTTTTCTTTTGTACTGCTCAGCTTCCTCCCAACTTTTTCTGGGAGGAGAGGGTGGCTTAAGCCAGGGAGCCTACTGTGAGAGAGGGTGGATCTTAGCAGTCAGCTCTGCACAAGTTCACTTATTCCAATAAGGTGCTTCATTTCCAAATTTAGACCTTGTGGCCACGGGCTAGAGACTCCCTCAGCCTTTCCACAGGTCCAAAATGTTTTCTGCAGGGAAGGGGAGGGTTGGCCTCTCAGGTATGAGGGCTAAGGCAGAGAAGTTTGAGGGCCTCATGTTCTTTAAACATGTTTTCTGTCCAACATGTAAGCCATTGTGGAGTTCGGGGCACAAGTATTCTTGATGGCTTCATTATTAGAGCAGTGAGGAAAAAGCAGAAACTTCCTTATCTCAATCCACTTCTCAGAATTTTGTTGATACCTCTTATGTTATCCTTTATTTCTGTGAATTTACACCTTAAACTTTTTTTTCCCTCTCGGGTCATTTTAGCAAGTTTTTGTGAAGAAATGGAGATAGAAATGTGTGTTCACCCTACCATCTTTCTTTTTTTTGGTGGGGGGCATTGCGGATCAAACTCAGGGCCTTGCATTTGCTCGGCAAGCGCTCTACCACTTGAGCTACATCCCCAGCATCCCCACCACCTTTCATGAGAGGTGTATTAATAATAATCTTTAAAAAGCTTTTAACTTCTATCTGGCTAATCATGGATTTTAAAGAACAACTACGTAAGAGTTGGTTTTTTTTTTTTTTTTTGGTGCTGCGGATTGAACTTAGGGCCTGTACTTACAAGGCAAAAATCCCCAGCCCCTGAGTTGGGTTATCTTAAGGAAGAACATGATCCTTCAAAACAGCTTTACTTTTTTTTTTTGGTGCTGGGGATCGATCAGGGCCTTCTGCTTGGAAGGCAAGCACTTTAATCACTGAGCTAAAACCCCAGCCCCAACAGCATTACTTTTATTTAAGAAATTTAAACTTACTTTTGAGGCCAATAGGTTAAACCTAATGAGTGTAGCCAAGATTCAGGAATGAAAGCCCACACAAGATAAAGTACTGTAGGAGAGGGAAAAAAAAAAGAGGTCAGTAAGATGTGTTTAATCCAATACAGTTTGGATATGACAAAACTTTTCTGGTGTTCCTGATTCCTTCAGAAATGATTTTTTCCTTTTCAGTTTTCTAGCTCCTTAGTTGTACCTTTTTCTTTTGGGTGCTGGGGACTGAAGTCTGGGAATTATACCATTCTTCTAGTACTTCTCATAATAACCTTATTTTTAGTCATTTTTAAACATCTTCACTCCTACAGTATAAGCAATTTAAGGGCACAGATCATGCCTTAGTGATTGTAATTCTTACAGCATTTAGCAGTTTGCTTTATGTATATGAGATGTTCAATACTTCATCTCCACAGGGCTGATGTTTAGTTGTTTAGAAGGGAATTTACTATAGTTCTGGTCGCTACATGTTGAGCTTCTGTTTTCTATCCCTCAGTCCCAAATCTTGGTGGCAGGCTTTATGGGTGTCCCCTTATAATAACAGTAGCTCAGTGTGGAGTGCTCCCTGGGGGATAAGCATGATTCTACATGCATTATTTCCTTTCATCCTCAAAACAGTCCTAAGGTATGTATGTAGTTTTTACAGATGAGGAAACGGACACCTAGAAAGGCCAAGGGAAGTGATAGAGACAAATTTCAAATTACCTACATCAGTGATAAAGGATTAGCTTTTTTCCTATACAAATATGTATTGTAGAACCCTGTGTCAGGACTGTGAGATACGATGAACCCTGAAGAGATGGCTTCTGCCCTTTCTGAATTTAAAATCTGGTGAGTGGGGTGTGGTGGTGATGGGGGGGGGTTGTGTTTTAAATTTCCAGGTTCTTATTCACCACAAAGAATTGGATGAGTGAACTCAGGGGTGTAAGAAAATTTAAGTAACAAAAGAAAAAGAAATTGGCTCCCCACATGAATGAAATAGTTGCTGCCTTCAGGCAGTTAAGAGTGACAAAGGGGGAGGGGGTTGGGGCAAGAGAGCAAGAGAGTGAGCTTGTGATATCATTTCCATTTATCCCATCTCAGTTTTCCTGAGTTTTCCCAATCCTGTGAGAAGAGGGCATTTGGATCTTGCACTCCAGGCTGATGCCAGGTCTAGGCCACTCACTTAGGTCATGTCCATCTTCCCAGCCAGTTTAAGCCACACCCTATTTCTACCTCAGTAGTGCATGCCTGTAATCTCAGCATTTGGGAGGCTGAGGCAAGAGGAGCACAGTGAGTTTGTGGCGAGCCTGTGCTGCACACTGGGCTCAAGGCCAGCCTGAACTACATAGTGAGACCCGGTCTCAAAGAAAAAAAAAAATCTAGTGGTGAACAGGGACAAGTAAATTGATCTTTTCACTATACTATGATATATGCTAATGAATGAACAATAAAAGATGACACAAAGCACAAGGCCCAGCAACTGAAAAAAAAAAAATTTTAGGAACCTTTTCCACTCTGTACCTTCCTTCCTTCCTCTTGTATGATTTTTGCCCATAGTACCGGTTATCATCTGGCATTGTACACATTTACTTATTTGTCCACTGGCTCACTCCTTCTGATAATTCTCTGAAAGCAGAAAGATTTGGGCTAGCTTACTTCTCCCTGGCCTGTCACTGTGCCTGGCATATGGCAAGCATTCAAATTCTTTTTTTTTGGGTGCTGGGGATCAAACTCAGGGTCTTTCGCTTGCTAAGCAAGCGCTCTACCACTTGAGGTAAATCCTCAACCCCTCAAATTCTTGAATTAAATTTCAGTTGTGGGTATCATGGGGATTAAGCCTTAAAAGTCATTGTTTTTATTTGTGTTGTTTCTAATCCTTGAAATACTCTTTGTACAGGGCTGGGGATTTAGCTCAGTAGTTACAGAGTGCTTGCCTTGCAAGCACAAGGCCCTGAGTTCGACCCCTAGCACCAAAAAAAAAAGAGAAATACTCTTTGTAGAGGAGTTTACAAAAATGCTAATAGCATCTAATGTTTCTTATTGTTCTTTGCATTTACATAAATTATCCCATTTAAATACAACAGTCAGAAGAGGTAGCAGAGTGAAATCAGCCAGTGTGTCTGGGTTCAAATTCTGGCTCTATCATTTATCAGTTCGGTGACCTTGCGCAAGTTGCTTAAACCCCAGGATTCTTGTCTTTAAAATGACAGTAACAGTTCCCACCACATAGAGTTGTGGTTTATGTATAATAAGCATTCAATAAACACCATTACTGACACCCTTTTACAGATCGGGTAACTGTGCTCGCTTCGACAGCACATATACAGATGGGGAAACTGAAGGCTCAAAGAAGTAAAAGATCCCAGGTCAAACACTCACTGATTAGTGGAGAAGTCAGAATTTGAACTGTTACAACATCTTCAGACTCCACTAGGCCACAGCGAGGCCTTAGGTTGGTATTTTTCAGAAAGACAACCACTGCCCCACCTTCCTCATTTGCACCAGGTTCCAGAGAGTTAAAGGCATTCAATTTTCTTCCTCTTGGTTGCTATAACTCCCAAATCGTTTGGGGGAGGGACTTGAGGCCTGCTGTGTGACTCTAGGTATGTTAATCCCTCAGTCAGTATCAGTTTCCTTACGTGTAAATGGAACACTGTACTTCTCTGGCCCAATTCTTTTCACTCCCCAGCTTCTGCATGCTAACCGGAGCCGTGCCACACCCCTGCCTTCCAATCTTCTCACTCCTTCCTTCAAAGCTGCTCCTGGTCTTTCTTCCCTCCTAATTATTATTTTTCTGTAATGTAAGTGCCAGGGACAGTCGGTGGGAGGAAGCTGACCTCCCAGTTTGATTAACATAACTGTAGATTTATTCTTTTCCACAAGTCCATGACCCCTTGAAGGCCAAGCACCAGGTTTTACTCACTTTGCCATCTGGCCTGGTGCTACGACTTTATTGAGACTAAATCTCTTAGGCTAGTGCTGGGATACAGAACACTCCAGCAAACATGATTTCTCTTCAGGTCTTCCTAAAAAGAGATGTATATAGGACGGAGCAACAGTTTATGTTTGCACATTCTAAGAATAAGTGTATTATTTCCTGGTCCTTGGACACCAGAGAAAGACCCCGGCCATCCATCAGAATAGTACTTACTGAAGCCAAATTGAGAGCTTAAGAAAAGTACAAAGCCATAAATCGCTCTTTCTGGCAATGGCGACGGTGAATTTTCCACCATTTTCCCTGTGGCTTTGGACAGTCTGTGGAAAAGGAACAGAGTTGTCGTCAGTGATTGACTCCTCTTCCCCACTTCGTCTATTATTAATCACCCTGCTTTGGGCACGGTTACTGCAGTCCAACGCTGTCCCCTGCGCACGATCCCCCCCCCCCCGCGTGCACGCGCGCCCAGTGTCCTCGCCGGCGCGCGCCCCTCCCCGCCTCCCCTCCCCGCCTCCCCTCTCGCTTTGCTGCAGAGGCGCAGGCCACCGGCCAGCTTGGCCTGCTCGGAAGCGAGGCCTGGGGTCGGCCCCGGACGCTCCGGGCGGGGCCCTGCCCTCTGGGGTGGGTTGGGGGCTCGTGTCCCTCACTCGCGGCGGGGTGCGGGAGGCCCTCGACCTTGGGTCCCGTGTGGGTCCACCCCAGCCCCTTGGATCCCTCGGCCACCTCAGCGGGGAGTTGCCTGCGCAAGCGTCAGCCAGGGAGCCGAAGCTGGGGGGGCAACAGAACCGAGGACGCGGCCTGGCGCCCCGCGACCCTAGCGGGCAGGTGAGGGGGCCGCGAGAGCGGGGGCCGGCGGGAGGCTCCGCGGGCGGGCGGCGGCGCGAGTGCGCACGCGCGCTACCAGCCCACGTGACGCGCCTGCCTCTAGCTCCCTCCCGCGGTCCGGCTCACTCGGGGCCCCGGAGGCGGCGGCGGTGCTGCCTGCGTCCGAGGCTCGCGGGCTGCCGGCCCGGGTGAGTGGACGGACACTCTGCGCGCGGCAGGGCTCCCAGACGTGTCACCTTGTCCCGTCGCAGCTGAGATGCCCGAGGAGCGGGTCTTCCACACCCCCTCGGTGGGTGTGTGGTGAGTGCGGGTGTGCGCGCGTCGCTCGCTGAGGTGCCCGCTGTGTCTGCGCGGGCTGGCGTGGAGGGGGTGTGGCTGCTCTTGTCTGCCTAGTGGGCGTCTTCCCCTCGTCCGGTGAGCCCTGCGCGGGCGAGGGTCCCCGTGTGTCTCGCAGTGCGATTGTGGGAGTGGCCCCTTCGTGTGCGTGCGCCCCTGCAGTCCGGGCAGTCGGATCCCGGTCCGTGCGTGGGTGACACCTCTAGTGGGCGACAGGTTCCCTCGGTCTGAGCGCGCGGGCACGCGGCCGTGTCCCTTGCTTGTTCCCTTTGTGACTCCGCTCGCTTTTCCAGGGGGCGGCGTGGGTGCTCCCGGCCTTTTTGGGTGGCCCCCCCGGGTCACTCCTCTGTCCCGTGGGTTGCGCGTCCCCCACTGCGCGTGGTCGCGCCACCTGCGGCCGCGACCGCTGCCTGGAGCGTCGCTCGCGCGCGCGCGCCTCCTGCGTCTTCCCGAGTGTGCGCTACGCAGTGGTCGGGTTCGCGTGTGTGGGTTTCGTTCTCGAGTGTTCTCGAGGACCCCTGCTGCCGTGGTCGTGAGTTCCTACGTTCTCGCCACCTGGTTTTGGGAGACCTAGCATCCAGTACGGACCCGGGAGGGGACACCGCTGGCGCTCGTCCCTCTCTAGCGTCTCTGCTGAGCATCCTTGTCTTTCCCCAAATGCGCGAGGCAAGGGGGAGGGCCTGGCCAGCTCCAGTGTTGGCGTTGTCTGTGTGGCTTGTCCGGCCATCCTGTTTTGAGGACTGAGGAGAGGGGGACCAGTGACCAAAAACTGAGCAGAGGTGTAGGTGATTGTGTACCTTTTCCACAGGTGCCCTAGACTCCAAAAACTGTTCATTTGCAAAATATTTTCCCATGCTTACTGACGAATACATTGTAGAGGTGCCTGGGCATTCGTGTTAGTGGTCCATAGGCTGGTTTAGGGCATTCACATAAACCTCTTTTGATTCTGCCCAATATTCCGGCAAGGGAAACAAGGTAAAAGTCTTACAGATTTTGTCACTCCTCCCCAGGGAGCAGTTTCTACGTAATTACAGCCCTAGTTAGGACATTTTTTGTTACAAGTTTCCATTTTATCCTAATGAAAATGGGATTATAAAGATACATGGGGACAGGAACTTCAAACCTTTAGGGACTCACCCCCTCTTGCTTTCCCTCAAGGATGCTTGCTTGGCGCTTAGGAGCTGCGTTTTTGTGTCTCTTCTTGCTCAATTTCCTTATGCTTGCCTAATGTTCCCTCCCGCACCCCATTTAATTTCTGGAATATTTTGAGTGTAAAGCACAGAGGAGCATCTAACCAATTCATGACTTAGATTTTATAGATATAATTATTTTGCTAAATTTACTTCAGATTCTCAAAAAAAAAAATATTCTGGAGGTGGTCTCAGTTCCTCTCCTAGAGGTAGCCACGGTGTTCAGGATTGGGTAAATGATTTCCTTGCATATTTTTTGCATTAGTGGTGTGAATCTATAAACATATAGTATTGTCTGTTTTTAAGCTTTAATGGTATTAAACTATATATGTCTTTTTGCAACTTGCTTTATTCACTCAGCATTGCATTTTGAAATTTATATATGAATATAAGTGTGCTTTTTTGGTTCATTCATTTTAATTGCTGGTATAGAATCACACTGTATGTATGAATATACCATAATTTACATGTACATTCCTCTATTGATGGACTTCAAAATTGTTTCCAGCTTTTGAGTCTTAAAAAGAGTCTTGCAATAAATCTTTGTACTCTGCTGTGCATACATTTGGAAGTTTCTCTAGAAGTACACCTAGTAGCAGATTTACTGCCTAGTGGAATATGTGCATCTTAAACTTAACCAGATACTAGAGAAGCTCTTGAAATGATTGTACCAATTTTTATTCTCACTGGTATTGAGAACGCTATTTCCTAACATCCTTTCTAACACTCTGTGTCATCAGACTAATATTTTTGCCTTGTCTTAACTGAGTAGCTTTTTTTCTTTTTTTTTTTTTTTTGTGCTGGGGATCAAACTCAGGGCCTTGGGCTTACTAGGCAAGCCCTCTGCCACTTGAGCTAAATCCCCAACCCCCTGACTAGCTTCTTGTTAACTGTAACTTGCTTCTGAGTTTGCCTTTAGCCTTCCTGGCTTCTCCCCTAGCCCTATGTCTGCCTATGGAGTCGCTTCTCACAGCTAATCACTCAGTCTTTTTCACATTTGAGCCTCATAAAATTAATTCCAGTGAACATTCATTGTGTACCAATTGTTATGGTTGACATAGAGATGATAGGATTTCCATGACATAGATGTACAAGATGTACATCTCTAGTGGCAAATGAAGCGATTAAAGACATTTTTTGATATGATTAATGTTTTTTTGAAAAATTTTTTCTTGGGGCTGGGGAATTAGTTCAGTGGTTAGAGTGCCTGCCTTCAAGCACAAGGCCCTGGTTTGATCCCCAGCACACATAAAAAAAAGTTTTTCTTTATTTTGAAGTAATATTTGATATATTCAAAATATATTTAACCCATGTGCAAGCTGTGAAGTAAAACAAAATGAACACCTATGAAATGACCAGTCAATCCAAGAATCAAAATAACCAGTATTGAATGTGCTCACCTAAGATGATTATCCTGAATTCTGTGTTATTACTTTCATTTAAAACATAGTTTATCAGATTTGTATACATTTCTCAACAATGTATTACATGGTTTCTGTGTTTCTGCATAAAAAAAGCATTCTGGGTATAGTCTTCTGGGACTTGGTTATTTCACTCAATGTTGTTTCTGTCACTAATACTGAGTATTGATGAAAGCTGTTAATTAACTGCTGTGTAGTATTCTCAGGGGGTGAATGTATCGCAATTTATGCATTTTCCTTTTAGCGGACATTTTGGGATTGTTTCTAGGTTTTGTTATTTCAAAGATTCTTGTGCATATTTTCTGGTACAGAGTTATAAGAATTTCTCTAATTTTCATCCTGGTGTATATGACTTTAGGGAAATAAAGATTTTCCAGGAGTGTGTGGGTACAGGTGATGTTATGAGTGAATTTCTAGATCATTACATTTTATGTTCCTTTCCTAAAATTGGTAATATTTGAAGCCAGTGATAGAGGCCTCCTGAAAGTTCAATTTTCCCACCTTTACTTTTACAGGAACATTTTACATAAGAATGGCAAACTGGATACCCACGTGGAAAAGCTAGGGAATGCCCCAAGTGGGAAAACTTTGGAAAAGAAAAGGATAATTTTAAAATACAGTGTATAGTATTGGGAAGAGCCTCTGTTAATCTATGCACTTCCTCTTCTATTTATTCAAGAAATGCATTTCTGTAAGAATTTCACCTTTTCTGTTTAATTATCAGTGTATACAGTTATTTTTAGTCAGTCGTGTGCTAATTATATTTCTTAAAGAATTATCAGTTTTACTTTGAATGTCACTGTAATACTCCAGAAATTCATAATTTGTAATTATTTAAACTTAATGATGAAAACCTTTGGATGTCATCATAACATGTGACAGATACGTAATTTTCAAAAGCAATTTTGGTGGTTTGTGAACAACAACAAAAAGATTGGAATATTACTATAGTAAGCTGATTACTAGAAGTGGAATTGCTGGGTAAGGGGTATAAATGTGCAACTCATGAAATGATTCCAGTTTTTTTTTGAAGTAGTTCCACTAGTTTAAAAGTATAAGCCAACAATTTTTGTCAGTGTTTTGACCAGCAGAGTATGAGTTATAGCTGATCCGCAACCTAACGTTTGTTATGTCAGACTTTGTAGTATTTGTCAGTGGAATGGTTATGAAAAGATGCATCATTGTGGCTTTAATTTGAATTTCTTTGATTATTAATGAGATTGAATATCTTTTCATATATTTATGAACCATCTGTATTTCCCTAATATGAAATATGTGGTTATGTCTTTATGTGGTTTTTTTTTTTTTACTGTTGAGTTGTAAAACTGATAAACTAGTAGCATTGATCTTTTATATGCCTGTCTTTTCATTCTTTGTGATGTTTCTTGGTGAATTGAAAGTCTTAATTTTAATGTAACCTAACTGGAAACCTTCCTTGCTCTGGGCTTATAAAGATATTCTCCTGTGTTTCTTTTTAGAAGTTTTAAAATGGTTTTCCTATTTAAATTTATTATTCAAAAGACTCATAATCCATCCATAATTGGTTTTGTGTGTGGAGTGAATTAGTGATCACACTCATCTTATCCCCCGTGTGGCTCCAGTGATCCCTGTACCATCCATTGAGTTGGCCTTCGCCAGGGATCTCTGTGTCATCTCTTGCGTGTTGAGTTTCTGTGTGCGTGGGTCTGTTTTTGGTCTGCTGTTCTGTATCACTTGCCATCTTCTCTGTTTCTGTGTTGCTGCCCATACTGTCTTAATTATTAATGCTCTAGTTTTACCAGAAATCTTGCTCTCTGGGGAGAACTTGAGTCTAAGCTGTTCTTGGACCTTTGCTCTTTAAGAATCAGCTTTGTTACATGACATAAGAAACCTGGGACTTAATTGGAATTGACTGAATCGGTTTTGGGGAGAATTGAAATCTTATAAGATTTTGAACCCTCCTGTCTGAGAATATGGTATGTATTTACACTTATTTAGGTTTTTAATGTCTTTTTAGTATAGTGTCATAATTTTCTCAACACAAATCTACTTTTTAAGTGTTACTATAATAAATGGCAGTATAAGATTCTATTTCCTGACGGTTGTTACTAATTAGAAATTTAATGAAAAAATTTCTATTAATCTTTAGCTATCTACTTGTAAGCTCTTAGTATCACTAGTTTATTTTCTGGAATTCCTTTTGGATTTCTAAGTGGACAATTGTATCATTTGCAAATGGTGACCGGCTAGATTCTTCCTTTCCAGTTATCCCTCCTCCCCTTTTATCTTAATGTCCTGGCTCAATTTCAGAAGTGATTGTGGTTGCGCCTTACAAGTGACTCAATATAGCGGGCATATACGTCGCATTCCATTTTAAAGGAAACGTTTCCCTAGTAAGAAAAGCATTTGTTTTGAATTTTTGTAGGTAGATGTCTTTGTCATTTTTTTTTTTTCCCTGATCTGGAGATTGAACCCAGGGTCTCATGAATATCAGGCAAGTACTTGATCACTAGCTGTGACCCTACATCTTTTTATTTTTTATTTTTTATTATTATTATTATTTTGGGGGGTTGAGACAGGGTCTTGCTATGTGGCTTAGGCTGGCCCTGAACTCACTATGTAGGCCAGGCTGGCCTCAAACACATGGCAATCCTCCTGCCTCAGCCTGCTAAGTGCTGGGATTTACAGGTGTGTGCCACCACGCCCAGCTTCTTTTTTATTTTTGAGGCAGGGTCTCACTAAGTTGCCCAGGCTGGCCTCACTCCTACTTGTGATCTTCTGCCTCAGCGTCCGTAGTAGCTATGATTGCAGGCATGCAGTGTGCCTAGCTGTGATATGTTTAAGGATTTGGTGGAATTTGTAAAATAATTTGGATCTAAGATTTTCATTGAAGATATTTAGTAGTAATTAGTAGTTGAACAGTTATAGGATTATTGAGGTTTTCTATTTCTTTTGGTCAGTTTTGATAAGTTTGAGAAATTGTCCTTTTACCAGCATTTTTTATTTATTGGCATCAAATTCAGAGTTTCTAATTCCTCTCTTAATCTTTCTTTTATCTGTATGTTCCCTTTTCTTACTTTCTCTTTTCTCATTTGACTATTATTTATGCCTGAGTTTTCTTTTTTTCTTGTTCAGTCTTGCCAAAAGTTTGTTTAGTAATCTTGGCAAAGGATTAACTTTTGGCCTAGTTAACCCTTTCTAGACAAATCAGTTTTTATCTAAAACTGTTTTCATTGTACTCTTGTTCTTGAGAGATCATTTCGATATAGTCATTGAGGATGTTATACAAAATCTTCTGCCAGTTTTATTTTTGCTTTTTCGAAGAAAATATTCTTTTTCTATTAGCTGCATTGGATTTCCTCTCTTTGGTGTTGTCATTTTACTTCTGAGTTCAGATGGGAATTACTTCTTATTTATCTTGTTTTGGATAATTCTGAATTTTGTCTTTTTAAAAATTTTTGAATTTTGTCTTTCATAAGGTCTAGAATATCCTGAGCCCTGTATTCATTAACTGTGTTTCTTTGATTTTGTCTCTTTTTCCCTTGTGGAGCTTTAACTGGATATATGTGTATTAGACTGTTTCCAAATCAGTTACTCTTCCTCTGCCATGGTTTTCATCTCTTTTTTTCTCCTTAGCAGAATTTACAGTGCTGGATAATTGCATCAGGCTTACCTCCTAGTTCATCCCATTTCTCTTCATCTGTGTGTAATATTCCCTTTAACCTAGTCTTTCAAAAAAAAAAAAACTTAGCAATTGTATTTTTAATTTTTAAGGTTCTACAGGTTTCTTTTTCAGATATACCCAGTCGTTGTTTCTAGTCTCAAGTTGCTTGCTCATTTTCATGAACCTGTGGCTAATCTGTAGACTGTCTCAGGTGATCGCAATATCTGATATCCTTAGGGAGTCTAAATTTAGTGCGTTTTTCTTTTTTTCTGCTCTCTTTCTCTCATGGAGGTAGCACTTTTTACCTCCTGTGCCTTGCCATCACAGATTATGAACTCCTATCTCTCTGGGAATCTTGAGATTGTAATTTGGGAGTACTTTCCCTCTGAAAGCACTTGTACCAGCTTTGACTAGGAGCAGGAACCAGGAGCTGTGACTGGGACCCCTTTTCATTTCCTACATTTTGCTTCTGGTCCAGGGTTCACTGTCCTGATCCAACTGCCTCTCTTGGCACCACCACTTGTAGCTCTTGACTGCCGGGTTTAATGTCTAGCACAGAGTTTGTTGCTTTTGTGTAGGAAGGGCGGCATGAAGTGTTCTCCTATTCCTGTGAGCTCAGCAGAACATCAAAAATATTTTTTTAAAAAGTAAGCTCTGGGCTATCATACATTTCCGTGATGATACTGTGTCTCCTAGACACAGCATGTACTTTTATTTTTGCTTTTACTCTCTTTCTCTCTTTCTTTGGCCAGGCTCACCCCCCAGAGCCAATTTCTCTCCCAGTCTTCATTTTTGCCTTTTTAAATAAACTTTGCCTCTGCTAAAAACAAAAACAAAAACAAAAACAAAAAAAAACTTAAGCTGATTTTTACATTGGTAGATTCCTTCAACATCTAGTTCACCATAACTGAAGGAATCAAAAGTCCTTTTTATTTTATTTTTATTTTTTTGGCAAGTCCATTCTTTTAATATTTAACTTTAGTAGTGTATTTATTTCAGTTTGTATTAGGAAAAAATCTGTCATATCAAACATATGGTGATAGCAAATTTTCTATTATAACAAGTTTACATTTAGTTAAAATTTGGAATATTCTAAAGGAAAATAAATTTTTTGGGGGGTGCTGGGGATCAAACTCAGGGGCTTGTGTTTGGGAGACAAACACTGTACCACTGAGCTAAATCCCCAACCCCTTCTAAAGGAAGATTTTAAGTTAACAGTACAGGTGGTAAGTAGATTACACAATGTGTCTTCTGGGCCCATAGCAACATTATAGAGATAAACCTGTGATGATCAAACTCTGTGAAAACTGAAATCGTATGCAGGTGTCGTGCTCTAAATTTATAGAGAAGAGGTGCAAAATTAAACCTGGTGTAGTGGAAGATCAAGAAATGGTTCCTGGAATTGAGCAACTAGGACTAATAGACATTAGACAATTACATAATGAGGTTTGCTTAGGAATGACAAGCAATTGGGTATGACTGGAGATAGAAGAAGGAATAGGATCACACAAGACCGTATAGCAGGGAGGTTGGACTTTTTTCTGACGATGAAGGGAGTATATGGAATGATTTTAAGCAGCAAAGCGATGTCAGAATTTTGAAAGATGCCAGGATTGAAGGCAAGCCATGAGTTAGGAGATTGCTTGTTTCATTATTTTGGGAGAAAAGATGAAGGTACAACTGTGGGAGTAAGTGGCACTGGGCACGAAGAGGTTTGATGAGTGCTGAATTTGTTGAAGGAGACTGGGGAATCTAGGTTGAGCCTCAGATTTTTCTTTCGGGTAACCGTGTGTCATGTAGAGGCATTAACTGGTAAATAGCAGACAGAAAGAGTAAAGAACTTGATTTCACTTTTTGTTTGTTTGAGGAAAAAAGATGAGTTTGTTTTTTAATTTAAGAACCTGAGGGGCTTGTGGAACATCTTGGTTAAGATCCAATAGCAATTGACACGGAAGGCCTAGAAGTCAAGAGACGGAACCCAGCATGGAGAGATTTGGGAGTTTTCAGGTCTGGAAGTTGGGAAGCCATTGTTTTCTACAGTATCATGTGAAATCACTTTAAGTGGTACAGAGACAAACTCTTGAAAAATTTTAACAATTAGAAATTTACTTGAGGGGCTGGGGATTTAGCTCAGTTTTTAGAGTGCTTGCCTTGTAAGCACAAAGGCCTGAGTTCGATCCCCGGCACCACCAAAAAAAAAAAAAAAAAAGAAATTTACTTGAATGCATATGAAAAACAACTTATACATCAAATTTGTAGCATTATCACATAGCTCAAGTGAGTACAATGAAAAGGAAATACTAAATAAAAAATACGTGATTTATGGAAATGGCAAAAATCATGGCAAAGCTATGCAAATGATGGAAGTTCAGAAAGTGCTGTCCTAAATTATAGGTGTGGTAGATACGGTCACCCAAGGGGAGAGTCAGTGAGAAGAAAAGGGAGTTGTCGCGTGGGAGGTGGGGAGTGGAGAGGAGCCCATGAAGGAGCCTGAAGAAGGGCAGCCAGATGAAAGGAGGAGATTCAGAAAATGGAAGAGTTCTGAGGAGGAAGAAGTGCTCCATAACACTGAATACGTTATAAGCTGAAAACTGCTTTTTGGATTTAGCAGTAAGGTAGACCATTTAGCTGGAAGCATCTTAAACAGTAGGTTTTTAAAAATTATTCATCTAATATTAATAATAGCTGGCATTTGTGTAATTTATGTCCCATAGGCTTCAAAGCACATTACATGTATTATCTGATTAATAAGGTAGGTAGTATTGTCCCCACGTGAAATATGAAGGAGCTGAAGCACAGAGAATTTAAGTAACTCACCCAGCATCACACAACCAGGAAGAATTCAAGCCCAGGCCATTCCATGCCCTTAACCATTTTACCACGTTGCCTCTCTAGTTGAAACAAAATAGAAAAAGTTTAAAAAATTACTCCACTGTCATAATTACAGTAGTTTGGTGCTACCTGTGGCATCATGAGATCTGCAAGGTTGAAGAGCCAGTTGCACTGTAATCAGTGCCGTGATGGGGGTGTGTGTGGTATGTGGGCTGCGGCAGTTCTTGGTTCTTTCTGTATTTTCATACAAAAAAGGTTTGTTAGAAAAGTGAATTAAAATTATGTATTTCTCACTATAACATATCTCCTGTTATGTGCCTTACTTTGGGTGCTATGTTGGCTGATTTTTTTCTGGTAATTTGCTTTTTGAGATGGAGTCTTGCTCTGTATTCTAGGCTGGCTTTGAACTCACTGTGTAGCCCAGACTGTCCTCCAACTCATGGCAACCCTCCTGCCTCAGCTCCCCTCCCCATTGCTGGGTTTATGGAAATACACCACCACGCCTGGTGGGCCATTCACTTTTGGAGTTAAATTGTTTAAACTCTAGAAATATCAAAGTTAATCTATAGATAATTAATAGATAATTAATCTATTAAAGAAAGTCATTAATGACCTTATTGAAAGCAGTTTCCCTTGAATAGGAGAAATGGAAACCAGATGATAAGAAATTGAAAGTGAGAATGGAGAATTCCAATGAGAGAAAAAGGAAAAAAATGTTCTTGATTAGTTTAAAAAACAGCTGTGGAGGGAGACAGGGCAGGTGTGAGCTGTAAGAACTCCATCGTGGCAGAGAAGAGTCAGTTGGTCTGAATGAAGGGTTTGAAAAGTGGTTTAGTCGTGTGCAGGGGTCTGAGGGCTGACGCTGAGGAGGAGGAGTGGGAAGGAGGGCGCTGAAGTTCATGTCAGCGGAGGAGGAGGAAAGCTGTGAGGCGGGGGTGTTGACTACGTACTTCCTAGGCCTTGGTGTGGCTGGGCTATTGGTGGAATTTGGAGAGAAGAAAGAAACTACTTGCTAGGATTCTTAAAAAAGATGATAGGTGGCAGTGGCAAGGAAAAGTCGATGTAGGAAAATACGGTGTTTGAGAGAAGAGACTGTGGAATCAGAGGACTGGATTTGAATCCTTCCTAGCTTGGCGACCTTGAGCACATTATGTAATTTTGCAGAGACTGTTTTCCATCTGTATAGTGGGAATGATGATAAAAGTAGGTCTCCCAAGAAGAATTGCTATGAGGATTAATGAAGTGATACTTGTAGAACACTTTGTTCAATATGTGACACATAATACAGATAGGAAGCTTATTATTCATTACTTCTGACATTGTGAAGTTTTCAAACTTTAAATTTGATATAAGGATTGATTAAAGAAACACATTTTCGGGGCTGGGGATTTAGCTCTCAGTGATTAGAGTGCTTGCCTTGTAAGCACAAGGGCCTGAGTTCGATCCCCGGCACCACAAAAAAAAAAAAAAAAAAGAAACACATTTTCAAGGACTGATGGTGGGCTTGCTTAGGATCAAAAAACTTGGTTTCTTCTAACTATAAGAAGTGTTGTTTTAAAAAAAATGTTAATGATGGTGCTGGTGATGATAGAAAAAGAAAGCCACTACTTGGGCAAGAGCCAGAGGTAATAAAATGCCCCACTTTTCAGTGCTATTTAGTGTTACTGTTTTCTAAAAGGTATAAAGATTCTCATTATTGAACATTCTTCAGGAAAAAAAACCGGAGTATGAAACTCTAGCCCTAGTTTCCTTGTTCAAGTATTTTAAAAACATATCTTTTGATAGCATGAGTATTTCCCCACTTTGTAGTTTAGCAGTGGTGTTTTGTGGTAGTTGGGCGAGTGTTAGAAGCGGCAATGGTTAGGAGAATGGCAGGTCTGGCTGTGTCCTTGGGGAATGAAGAGACTGACAGACTCAGCCTGGACCACTCTGGTCCTGCCCCTCACGCAAGGCAGAGACACACTGAGAGATGCTTAGGCTGGATAGGAACGTATGAGCATGTTCTCAGTGGCACCAAGATTTAGTTCAGGGCTAGGGATTGAGCTCAGCGGTTAGAATGCTTGCCTAGCAAGCACAGGATCCTGAGTTCAATCCCCAGCACCAGAATAAAAAAAAAAAAAAGATTCAGTTCAGGATAGGAGGTTGAGAATGTCAGGGTTTCTCTACAGTGCAATGGCATATTTCATGGAATGCAGTAAAAGCAGGTAGGTAAATAAGTACATCAGTGGAAAATGTCTTTATATTCAGCAACACTTAGGGTGTAGTGTATGCTAGGCACATACAGAATAAATAAGATACTCACAATTATCTTCCATCTAAAACATGTACACAGATATATTCAGAGTAGAGATGGTGAGTAAGTGAATCCAAGAAAATGAAGATAGATTAAACTATTTGGAAAAAGCAAAAAGTATAGCAGACTGGGGACAAGAATCTTGCAGAACTCAGTGTTCTGATTGGAATTCCTCTCTTGGAGGGTTCCACGTGCTTTCTAATGTGACAGAAGCCTGAAAAACTGTTGCTTACGGCATCTCAGGTGATGTACTTACTGATCTGGGCATATATTGTTTCCTTAGGATTGCATACCATGGACAGTTTTACTGAGGGAGACCTCTCTGGGGCAGATTATACCTTGTTAGATGACTGCCCTGATGAAGATGAATGTGCCTTTGTTCCTGAGTTTATGACAGCAAATTACGTTCGTGTGACTCAGCTTTACTGTGATGGAGTGGTAAGTAGGTTTGTTACCTTTTATTGTTAACACAGTACTTGTATCGGTATGCTGCTGGCATATTGGGCATTCATCAGTGGCTGCACCTGGATCAGTCTTGGCGAGACCCTGCATAACCTCCATCACTGCCACCATGGCCACTCTGCTCATGAGCCCATTGGGCAATGAATGACAAAGGTGGCTGAAAAAAGAGGTTTACTGCTATCTACAGAATGGGCCATCCTATCCACTTGATTGGCTAAAGTCTTCTTCTGCTGAGTCACTTTTTGGTGAGCACTTACATGGGAAAGAAATATTTTTACATCCCTTGCCCATATGGAAAGGTCTATCCACATACCTCTTCCCCAGTATCTTCGTTGTCAATTTCCTAGACATGTTCCTTCCAAGTTCCTGATCATCCAGCCAGACTATTGGCTACAGCCCATGAATAAGTATATAGCTGCACATCTGGCCATTTTTTCTTCCAGGCACAGTGTACTACGAGGTACACTGCTTGAAGTGAAGATTTCCCTTCCCTGTCTCTCAGGGTTGTCCCAGAAAGGGGCTGTAATGCTGCAGTTGTTCACTTTGGGATGGTGTCTGCATAATGTGCAGAACCATCTGTAAACCATGGGCATCTGGGCAACTTCTTCATGTAACTTTACTTGTGCCCTCTAGACCTTCCCTGGGTTGATCAAGTATATATCATTTCCATTTAATGGTGGACTGTTGCTGTGCACTTCCAGATTTATGACTTAAGAGTCAGGTAATTCCCAGCTCATGATGGGCAACTCAGGTTGCGTGGTAACCTCGTGGCCCATGATCAAGAGTTCAGTTTTGACTAAGGCCAAGTAGCAGGCCAGGAGCTGTTTTTCTAAGAGAAAGTAGTTGTCTGCACATGATGGCAAGCCTTGCTCCAAAATCCTATAGGCCTCTGCTGTGATTGGCATATGGGGGCCTGTCAGAGACTCCAAACAGCGTCCCTGCCTGCCATTGGCACTTCATGTACTATTATGTCTGCTGGTACATAGGCCTTCAGTGGCAGAGCAGCCTGCCCAGCAGCCTGGACCTGTTGGAGAGCCTTCTCCTGTTCTGGGCTCCACTTAAAACTAGCAGATTTCCAGGTTACTAGATGGGCTGGAGTAAAACATATAAGTAAGAATGTGTTGCCTCCAAAATCCAATAGGCCCACTGGGTGTTGTGCCTCTTTTTTGGTTGTAGGCAGAGCCAGATGCAGCAACTTATCTTTCACTTTAGGAGGGATATCTCTCCATGCCCCACACCACTGGATTCCTAGAAATTTCACTGAGGCAGAGGGACCTTGGATTTTAGTCCCAGAGGGAGCCCATTCTCTGGCTCTCAAATGCTTTGCTGACAAGTCCAGAGTGGTTGCTTCCTCCTGGTCACTTGGTCCAGTCAGCATGATGTCAATGTAATGGACTAGTGTGAAACTTCATGGAAGAGAAAGATGATCAAGATCTCTATGAATTTAAGTTGGACACAAGGCTGGAGAGTTAATATAACCCCGAGGTAGGACAGTGAAGGTGTTTTGCTGGCCCTGCCAGCTGAAAGCAAGTTGTTTCTGATGGGCCTTATGGATAGGTATGGAGAAGACAGCATTTGTCACATCAGTAGCTTCATACCAAGTACAGTGTTACCTTGGTTCACAAACTTAATTTGTTCCATGATTTTGGAAAAGATGGCCACATTTGTGTTTTTGTGGGAAAGACGGCTGCAGTCATGTTTGTCACCCGATTAGAGTTTGCAAACAAAAACAAAATTTTGCCACTTTTGTTGAACTAAATTGTTAGCAAACAAAAGTGTTCGTGAACTGAGGTACCACTGTACCAGGCAATATGTTAATTTGCTCAAGCAAGGAAACCACATCTGGTGCAGCAGCTGCAATCTGAGTCAACACTTGATTCAGTTTGTAGTAGTCCACTGTCATTCTCCAAGACCCATCTGTCTTCTGCAGAGACCAAATAAGAGAATTAAATGGAGATGTGATGGGAACCAACACCCCTGCATCCTTCAAGTCCTTGGTAGTTGTGTTAATCTTTACAATCCTAGGGATATAATACTGTTTTTGGTTTACTATTTTACCAGGTAAAGGCAATGCTGATGGCTTCCATTTGGCCTTTCCAACCATATTAGCCCTCACACTGCAGGTTAAGGAACCACTGTGAGGATTCTGCCAAGTACCAAATATGTCAATCCCAATTATGCCTTTTGGAACATGGGGAATGACCACAGAGTGGATTTGAGGACCTACCAGACCCACCAAGTCAGACCTTTGCTAAAACTCCATTGATCGTCTGACCTCCATGGGCCTCTATTCTTGCTGGAGGACCATAATGGTATTTTTTTTAAATTTTATTTTAATGGTACATTTTAGATGTACATAGTGGTAATATTCACCATAGGAGATTTGTACCTGTACATGATAGATCTTGTTGCTTCTTTTTTCATAATGATATTTTGGATCCCCTGGAATCAGTGTTACTTCAGAACCAGTGTCCAGTAGTCCCCAAAATGTCTGATTATATTCCTTCCCCCAATGTACAGTTACCCTGGTAAAAGGCCTTAGGTCCCTTCAGGGAAGGATGGAAGAAAGAGTCGCTGTGAAAACTTTTAGTGGTGCACCATGGTCCTTCCTCAAGGGTACCCGGTTTCCCCTTTATTCAAGGGGTTCTGGATCTGTAAACTGGCTCAAATTTGGGCACTGGTCAAAGGAGCTCAATACTTACAGTAGAAGGAGCTCAATACTTACAATAATCTCAGTAGAGTCTGGGAGCTCTGTACGTCCAGCCTTGTCAGGATCCTCCTCAGCATCTCCATCCCAATACACAGAATCTCATTCTTTTCCAATAAGTGGCCTTACCTTTACTTCAAATACCCTTAGAGGCTGAGCGTTAAACTTATGCTGTATTTCAGCCAGTGGAATTATGAGGGCCTGTGTTTGGGCTTCTGCAGTCTTGGTCCTGTGGCAAAAGGAGAGGGGTTTCTCTTTCAGAAAGCACTGAAAAACTTTTAGATTCTTTATATGTGTCTGGAGCTGGGAATTTGAATCTTTGAGCTTCTTGTTTGTCTTTATTTTGTCCTCGTAGAAGGCTTTAGCTTTCCTGTGCATGTGTTTTTTTTGTGTGTGTGTGTGTTTTTTTTTTTTTTTTTTTTTTTTTTTTTTTTTTTTTTTTTTTTTTTTTTTTTTTTTTGTGCTGAGGATTAAGCTCAGGGCCTTGTGCTTGCAAGCCTATGCATGTTTTGAGCTCATTATTTTTCTTCACAAATTTTGTTACTGGGTGTTGAGGTGCTGAAGTCTCCTAGAGGTGGTTTCTAGGTTTTTTTCTGTCCTGAGCAATAAATTGGTCAAGACAAACACAAATGTTAGCAAAGTTTTATTAAAGGTAGGAAAAGAAACAGGCTCTGCAGAGTGAGTTTGGGACACATAAATGTAGGAAGAGAGGTACACCCTACAGTGTGGGGGCGGCCACCATGCAAGAGTGAACACAGTAGCAAACTCTCAGTGTGGACTGTCCTTTTTGTGTCACCCATGCCTCAGGATGACATCAGGTATAGGCCATCCTGTCGGAAACCTACTTGAGTTCTTGCTAGAAATTTGCACACAAGGATTTGAGAACTCTTCTGTGCACGTGTCCTAGGATTTTGTTTTTACCATAGTCACACTTACTTCCTCAACCAGTTTTGCCACACCCTAATCTCCTGTCTCAGTTTGTTCAGATGTGGTAAGAGCAACTTCCTGGCATCATTATAGATCCCACTCTGCCAAAAATATTCAAAAGTATCATATGTGGAATCACTAAATTCCTTGCATGTCACAAGTAGTGAATTAGGATAATCAAATGGATCTACATTATATATTAAACATTTCACACCAGTGACTGTCAGTATTCCCCACGTTGTCAGAAGGAGAGTCCGTGGCATTTTTAGGTCTCACCAAATTAGAGAACCAACTCCAGGAATCATTAAAGCCGTTAAAGAATTATTTCATCTCTACAGCTCTGTTTCTCTAGAGTCACTCCCAGTACCAAAATGTGTGTCAGGTAGTGCTCATTAGAGATACAGATTTAGTATAAATTGCCTTAAGATTTAATATAAGGTAGGTTTACAGTGGCTGCCTGTGGAGTCAGGTGTGGAAGAGTACAAAAAGACTGTCTGCGTGTCGGAGATCCAAAGGATCCAGTCCAGAGTCAAAGGCCAGGAGCTCACGGTAGAGTCCTGTGCAAGTCTGTATCAGGAAGCTGAAGGCTTGACACTGGAAGGCCAAGGAGTCTGTGCTGGGAGCCACTAGATGGCCTTCCAAGACGAAGGCCGACTGGAGCTCCTCTGAAGGGCCAACTGAGGTTCCTAACTTCTCCCATTTTTATTCCTTCCAGGCTTCAAACCTATTTGTTGGTGCCCGTCACTCCCAGGGTGGGTCTTCTGTTTTCGATAATTCGTTCAGCCATACCCAGAACTGTGCTGATCCAGTCAGTTGGTGCTTCTTACTCAAATTGACACTACAGTCAGCTACCACAGAGTCCTGAAGGCTTTCTGCTTTAGGGTAGTCTGAATGTAAAGATGATTTTTTTTTTTTTTGGTGGTGCCGGGGATCGAACTCAGGTCTTTGTGCTTACAAGGCAAGCACTCTAATCACTGAGCTAAATCCCCAGCCCCGTAAAGATGATTTTGTGGCACATGGGTTTTGACAGGAAGACACACATGCTTTTGAAGAGGTGATTTCATAAGGGAAAATAAACAGCACCTCAGTAATAAAATTATGGATGTCAGAGAACAAGCAATGGCAAGTCATAGTTTTTTTGACTGGGGTTTAGAAAAGCTCTTGGAGTGCTTTTAGAAACAAATTCCGGGGAAATACTGAAAAAAAAATCTTAAATTCAGATTTATTGGCTAAAGATGTGTCCAACTATAAAGTAAATGGGCACCAAAAATTTTTTAGTTCAGTTCTGCTAAGCTTTAGATTAAAAATCAAGAATTGTACTTGTGTATTTTACCAGATACAAATAAAAATGATTTTTTTTCTTTTTAGGGTACACAGTATAAGGATTATGCCCAAACAGAGAGAAATATAGGTGAGTATATCAGTGTTAATGTGAGTTTATTGACAGGCCATAAAGGGAAGTCCATCTCCCCAGTCAGATCAATGTAGCAGATTTGTTCCTCTTAAAAATGTATTCTATTTTTTTTTCACTAGAAACTAAAACCTTTCTTTGTTAAAATAGAGTTTTAGCCAACACTTAAAATATTCTTAGTATCTAACTGGTTAAAATATCTCATCCATTTATTTCTTACCTTTTATTATCCCCTTTTACCATTTCTCTGTTAACAGTGTTGATTCATTCAATGAGAGCCACAAAGACTAATTTTAAACTTTTTTATCTTAATTAAGAATTTGACATCTGCAATATATGGTGTAGTAAACCGGTTTCTGACCTGCACGATTACTGTGATGCCATTAAAATATATATCTTCTGGCCACTTCTTTTTAAATATCAGCACACTTCTGTAATATCACGATTTCATCCCTGTGTGGATCCCAGGTATGTTATCTACATTATTTTCTTGTATGAACAGCAGTAAATAGTTGCATGGTACTAAGGAATGCCAAATACAACGGAAGGTTTGTGTCTCATTCCTGTGTGCTGTTCAGTTTTATTTTTGTTTAATTGGGTGGAAAAAGTAAATGCTTGGGTTTTGAATATAAATGAACGTTATAATGACTGAATTCTGAATAGTATTAGATCCTGGGCTCAAAGCTGAGCCAGGAGCCAGGTGCCTTTATAAGTATCCGTGCTGTAGTAAAGAGAAAAAGATGTAATATTTAATGTATTTAATAAATAGCTAACTTATATAACCTAGAGTGAAGAAATAGAACTTAATTTTTTTCAGATAGTTTTTGTTGCTGTGTAACATAGTTAAGCATAAAGTTCAGTGTATTTGTACATAAGAGAACCTGATGTTTTAAAAATAATTTTGTCTTTAAGCAATTCCCGTGCTTCTGAGATAAGTTTGAAGAAATTACAGTATCTTGAGTTGATGGAAGATATCGTGGATTTGGCAAAGAAAGTTTCAGTAAGTTGTAAAATATAGGTTTCTCCTACCAACATATAAAAAATACATGGTGTCAGGCCTATATTGCTAATTTATAGCAATTGACATATAATGGTCTTAGTTTTTGTAAAGCTGAGATTATTCTGTTGTCCATGAGTGTTCTGCATATTGAGGTGACTGGGTGGATGGCTGATGGCATGGCTCTGACCACAACAGGGACCAGGACTGCTTCTTGTCATTATAGGATGAAAATTGAATTGGTCACCAATGAAAGTGGGCCTTGATTTATAGAAACCTTTGTAACAGGTTCTGAAAGTGATGGGGTCTGTCTTTTGATATAAAAATACTACCATCAACAAATACTTTGGGGTAGAACTGATTGGGGCAGATTTGAAAAGATATCTTTGTGCTACATTGAGAATCTGTGTGTGTGTGTTTTTTCGAAAGCCATTTGATAATTTTTTTTGTTTCAATTGGTTATGGAGTCAAGTATTTTTCTTGATACTATTCTCTCCTTTTTTTTTTGTTTGTTACTGTTCTGATAAACACATCTTAAAAAGGCCATTCTGGTGTTTATTTCCTGCTGATAACCCTTTGCAGTAACATATCCACCAGTGTACCTTTATGAAAAAAATTAGATGTAATGAATTTTTAAAATCTTGTGGTTTTTTTTTTTTGTGCTGGGGATCAAACTCAGGGCCTTGCACTTGCTAGGCAAGCACTCTGTCATGTAAGCTGAACTCCCGGCCCGCTTTCTGAATTCTTGTTCTAGGGTTCATACAAGTAAAATAATCATTATTTGGGGGAAGTGTATTCCTATGTACATACAGTAAGGCAGTCTTGCATTGCTTACAAACAGGGGTATATTCTAGGGAATGCATCATTTTCTGTTTCATCATGGTGTGAATGTCATAGAGTCCTCATGTAGGTGAGATGGGATAGGTCAGTCACTCGGTTCAGTCTCTTGATCAGTCAAGGGACACAGTAAACACAAGTTGTGAGACTGCATAGCATGCCATATTGTTTTATAGTGAATGTTTTTAAAAATAAGTACACTCTAACAATAAACAGTATAGTTTAGTAAATGCATACACCATTTATTGTGATTACCAAGTATCATGAACTTTATGTGATTGCACATGCTATACTTTGATGTGACTGGCTGTGCAGTAAGTTGGATCAGCCTCGGTATAAACTCACGAGCAGGGCACTTGTGCTGTAGGTCACCACAGCCTCAGTGTCGCACAGCAGGGACTTTCCAGCTTTGTTGTGTAATCTGACAGGACTGCTATCCTCTTTGTGATTCGTTGTTTATCAGATGTCATTATGCAAGGCATGAGCCTAAAATAAAGGATTTTGTTTTTCCCTTAGAAAATTCAAGTATAATGGAATAAGAAAAAATGTGTTTTGTTCTTTTGTTTTTATTTTGCAGAATGATTCATTCCTTATTGAAGGCTTATTGAAAATTGGTTATAAAATAGAAAATGTAAGTGTTAAATCCTGGAAACCAGCACACCCTCTGTGAATAAAGGCAGTTGTCTCACTGGTCATTTTCCCACGTATTGAGTTCTCGAACTCAATATTTTATATGTAGTATTTTGTAATACTGATTTTTGTTACAAGTTAATTCTTTTTTCTCTTTTTACACTATTTACCTGGTATATATTTCCCAGAATGAAATTATTAGGTCCCTGGTATGACTATTTTTTGGTATATAATTGCTAAGTAATCTCCAGATTTGATAAACCAATTTTTAATGCTACTAATGACATAAATGTTTACGTGTTTCCTTTAAACCTGATATCAATAATAATAACTGAGCTATTTAACCTCTGAAGTTGTTTCAGACACCGGAAGAGTGAATAATATTTCTGTGAATTCTTGACCTTTCATGAGAATCATTGTACTGAGTGCCCACTGGCCCAGTCACACCTTCTCCTGATGTTTATCTCATCATATTTGTTTGCCACAGGCCTTGTAAACTATTAGTCCCTGTGGTGACTTTAATCTACACCTCTAACCTTGGGGTTAGGATGGGAACCCTGCTTTATACAAGTTGTTGAGAACCCTAATCTTCCTGTTGTACTTTCCTGTGACCCAGGGCAGTCTCTGCCAAGTTGTAGGCCTCCACTTCCAGGTCTGTACCCATTGCAGAAGCATCCTGAACTCTGAGGGTGGCTTACCTGAAATTGTACCATACGTGTTCCTGTCAGTTTGTGTGTTGGAGTCTAGCTGTTTTCCATTTCTTGATGGAATAATGAAAATATGGCGTTGTAGAAGTTTTGTGTTGAGGATCTGAAAATACTGTGTAAGATAAATTTATAATGTTACATACAAATTTGGAATTAGCAGCCAAATCCTGTTCTTCCTTCCTGTTTTTGAAACAGAAAATCTTGGCAATGGAAGAAGCTTTAAATTGGATAAAATACACAGGCGATGTAACGATTTTACCTAAATTAGGATCAATTGATAGTAGTTGGCCTTTGTTAAGTATTTTCTTTACTGAATGTAAGTATAAGTGCTTTGCATCGTTGACTCTGTTTATAAAGGTATTTGGGAGAATGGAATGGACAGTTAATGTGATTTCTGACTTAGGAATTTTAAAAAATCATTTTTCTGTTATAATGCCTGAATAAGAAAAATTTAACCTGATTGGTTAATTTTATTCTCCGTTTCCTGACTTAGTGATTTTTGTGACATTGTACTTCAAAAAATCCTATTTAATGGATGTCCTAAGTTATTATATATAATCCTCAGGTTGAGTCCATAGCCAAGGCTCATGTATTCTTATTTATAAGAAAAAAAAAAACAGAAACTAAGATGATGATTTTTCAGTTTCCTGGTGAATGTGCATTTCTTTTTTTTTTTTTTGCTTACATATTTCTTTCACTTTATTAAATGCTTTTTTTCTTCAAAGCATTCAAGTGTTAGTACTATTTTTATAGTACAGCTGTGGGAATCTTGAAAAAGGAAATACTTTGCTCTTTAGTGGGTGATGACCAGAAATTTACCGTCTGCACTGAGAAAAGGACAAATGTTGCTAATAACTTAATACTAGAGAGGAATTGCACAATATAGGCAGATCTTTCTGATAGGTTTGTTAGACATTGTATTGTATTACACTGATAGAGATTGTTCTATTTGTTGTTTCAGGAGCCTTTAATCATAGACTAGATTTTATGGTAGAAATAGAGAAGCAGTGTCATTGGGAGGCGACATGCGGGCTCATTTCTGATTCTCTTTCCTGTGTCCTCTCTTTATAATAACCCTGCAAGGTGGCTGTTAATTTATGGTAGAAGTAAGCAAATTTAAGACTTCAAGAGGCTAAGTGATATTTCTGCCTTCTAGTAAGTGGTAGAAGCTAGATGACAAGTCAGGACTCTGATCACAAAGCCCAGGTTGTCCTCCCAGCGCCTTGCTTTTTCTGTTAGTATTACTTGTTGACATTCCCAGATCCTTTCTTTTTTTGGTGGAGGTGGTGGGGTGAGGGTGCTGGGGATCAAACTCAGGGCCTTGGGCTTGTTAGGCAAGAGCTCTACCACTTGAGCTAAATCCCCAACCCCCATCAGATCCTTTCTTGAATTTAAAAATGTTAGGTATTCTTGTCATCTTGGAAATTAATATGTTTGGCTAAAGGCTTAACTATAATTTTATTATAATAAAAATTTAAGCTGTATTTTTAAAAATCCTTTTTATGTAATAATTTAAAATGCAAAAAATGAGGCCTAATTTTTGATACAAATTTGGTTATCTATTATAGTTCATTACTTTTTTGTAAGAATAGTTCAAATAATTTCTCATTAGCATTTCCTTTATAAAATGGCATATTGAATAAAGACATTTAAAATACTTTGTTATAAATACATTGGGAGGCTGAGGTAGGAGGATTGCCAGTTCATGGTCTGCCTGGGCTGCATAACAATTCCAAGCCGACCTGGACTACAAAGCAAGAGCCTCTCTCATAAAACCCCAAAAGCAAGGAAGGAAGATGGGAGAGAGGCAGGGAAGAGAGGAGTAGAGAAGAGGGCGGGAAGGGAAAGAGAAGGAAAGGAAAACGGAAAATAGTTTTCCAAGTTTTTGTTGTATACATCTTTATCTAATTTTGTGTCAGTATATTGTAAGGATTTGGTAATGTTTATAGAATGAGTTGAGTAATTACCAGACCTGTCTGGCATAAGCTGTGACAGGGCATTTGTTGTAATTGCAGTAATAGCTAATGAGTAATAAACAAAGGGGATTTTAATTGCTAAAAATAAAAATATTAAATTCACCGCAAGCAATAAATCTTTTCTGTAACATTGTTATTTATTTTTCAAACATATTATTTAATAGATGAGAGATTACAAGAAGCATAGGCTATTTAAGTGTAATAATGAATTCGAGTTTATGGACTTACCCACTTAATGTAAGAATTAGGCTATTATCAATACATTTTTTTTTAACAAATATTCTTTCTCACTCTCTCCTAAAAATAGACAAGTATCATATAACTAAAGTTGTAACGGAAAACTGCAATTTGCTTGAAGAATTTAAAACTCAAAATTGTGCTGAGTGTATAGAGGTGAGGTTATTTACTTATAAATATATTTTAAGGTTTGCCTGTTAGAGCTTTTAATAATCTGTTAATAAAATGGCTACCTGGCAGCATATAAGGAGCTACTATAAAACTGAATAACATGTTCTAAATTGTAGTAAATTTTATAAGTAAAAATTGTAGTAAATTTTATAAGTTTTTTTAAAGAAGAAATAAACAGAATTTTCTTATCTTAGAAGTTAATTGAAAATTAAAATTTGATTTTTTTTAACCACAGGCTTTTAATTTGTTGAAGAAATATGATTTATTTTGGTAACATTTATTTATTTATTTATTTATGTTGGGGCTGGAACTCAGGGCCCTGCGTTTGTGAGGCAAGCGCTTTAACCACTGAGCTAGATCCCCAGCCCTTGGTAACAGCTGTATTGAGCTATAAGTCACATGCCATACAGTTCACTCAGAGGGAATGATTATTTTAACTCAACTTTAAAAAAAAAAGGTTTAAAAAACATTTAATATTCTATCAAATTATCTTACAATCCATTTTCTTTTAAATAATTAATTCTTTGTTGTTGTTGTTGTTGGTGCTGAGGATCGAACTCAGGGCTTTGTGCTTGCTAGGCAAGCACTCTAATCACTGAGCTAAATCCCCAGCCCCAGGTATTAGATTCTTGATTGTCTTTGGAGCTGACTGATGGGTCCTCTCTCACCTTGGTTTCTCAGCAAGGAGAACTCATGAAAATAAAAGGAAATGAAGAATTTTTCAATGAAAGATTTGATATAGCTATTATCTATTACACCAGAGCCATCGAATATAGGTAAGTACAAAATAGAAAATGGGATCCTTTTAAGGTGGCAGTTAAGGTGGCAGATGACGTTGAGCAAGAGAAGTAACAGATGATGAAGAATTATAGACTATCTTCCAGTTTGCTGTGCAGAACAGATTTTCTCATGTTGGAAGCAGTGGTAGCAGTGAATCTGTGAGACCAGTTTAGTAGTATAATTTAAGCAAGTCAGGCAAAAGAGTGACTTTGGCTCTACCCTGCTCCAGTTCCTCTCAGATTTTTCCAACACTGTCATCTATTCTGTCTTTTTTGGGGGAGCAGGGGCGGCTGCTGGGGATCAAATTCAGGGCCTTGTGCTTGCTAGGCAAGCACTGTGCCACTGAGCTAAATCCCCAACCCCAACTATTCTGTTTTATTCCCATTTTGTCATCAGCTAATTCCTTCTGAGGTATTAACTGATCAAGAGGGTTAGTTCTTAATACTTAAAATGCCACCAATTCAGGGGCTTTTGTTTTCTTGGAGGGAACTTTAATAGAAAAATAGTCGGAGTTGTTAAAAAAAAGTCCTGTGCTCTCTCTTTCTACCTCAGCTTCTTAGTACTTAGCTGTTTCCATTCTGTAGCTGCCCCTGTGTGCTCACTCTGCCTGGGTGGGGCCGCACAGTGGCATAGCAGCCCTGGGAGGGTGTGCCATGTAGGCTGTTACTTTTTCACCTTTGCTCATCGCCACAGGGAATGAGGAAGCAGAGTTCACATGCAGCACTCGAATGCTACTTTGCTCTGCTGAGGAAGAGGCGAAGAAAAGAGAATTAGTTTTGATCACACATAGCTAAAAGGAACAAAATGTGAAATAAAGCCATTTATATTCCTGCTGTAATTTGCAGGCTTGGAGTGCTTTGTTGAGGTGGCATAGTCTTGGTTTACTAGCCCTTTCACGTGTCTCATTTGATCCTCACAGCAGCCCCCATGAGCTGGGCTAAGCTGTAATTATCTTCATTTCAAATATAGGATAGTCTGGATCAGTGTGAGTGGCGTTACTGAGAAATTTGAGGCACCGAGACTAAAAATCATATATATTCTTTCTGTTCTGCTGCACAGATGGCAGGTTTTAAAACATTTTTTTCATGCTTTATGTTTTCAGTACTGTTCTTGTTTCATATCTAATGTGCTTTACTGACTAAACCTTCCTTCTTTTTAAGACCTGACAACCACTTCCTTTATGCTAACCGAGCTCTTTGTTTTCTTCGTATTGGACAGTTAAGGTAAGTTGGTTGAAGTACCCCAGTCACTGAATTATTGTGCTAAGTAACCTGTTTTGGGAAAACACTTCCTGTCTACAGGTATGTAAGAAAATTCTCAAATAGTTCTTTGAGAGAAATAAATGATTAAAAGAGCACTCTAAGCTTTATATGTGATAACTGTGACAGCAACAACTGATTGAGTGTAAGCGTATGTCATACATTATCTTTAAGACTTCACGTGTGTCTCACAGAACTCTTAATAAGTTGGTTGTGTTATTCTCCACATATTACCCTTGGAGCAGTTCATATGAAGAGTGAGTAGGGATGTCATGATTTAAACATAGATCTTATCTGATGATATCAATCTATGTTTATATCACTTCACATTCTTTTGCTCTGTTTATCTGTATAGTTGTGGAAGAATCATTTTTGCTGTAGTTTTCTTGTGTTTTTCTGGGTATGAAAAAATAAATATGGCAGAGAGGGTATAGTTCATGTGCCTAGCATGCACAAGGCTCTGAGTTCAATGCCTAGTACTCCCTGCCCCACACCCATACAAAAATTAAGTAAATATCCTTCATAAGTGAAATGGTATTACTATGTGTAGAATTGTAATTAATTCTTAGTTCCTTATGTTGAATTTCAACTGAATTTTTACTTACTAATTTAGAAAGATAAAGACTGTACTGTGATTTTATTGCCTTTCACCTTTAAAATTTTATGACATAGATTATAAGTGTTAATATTAGGTAGTGTAGACTGTTGTATTTAACTATGTACTGCCTCACTGTGAGAAGGGTATGGTAGATTGCAGAATACATCCCCACAGTAGAAGAATATTCACCACACAACAAACTGGAAAACCAAAGTTGGAGTGTGGGACCCTCAGAACAAAGCTGCATAGGCATACAATCCCATGTGGACTTTAGTTACAATTCATGTTTTCCTCTGACCTTCTGTTCCCCAAAATTAAAAGAAAAACTTGACAAGTTCTTCTCACTGTTCACAAAGAAGCAGAGCACCAGTTGTTCAAGTGAAAATATTTTTTCAATTGTTTGCATGAAGGTATTTGTTGCAAAAGAAATTTCTTATATGGCTTATTTATAATGTTAATTGAATGATGGAGCCAGAGAAAAATCCCAGCAACATTGCCATTCATTGGAAGATCTCTTTGAAAATGCAGTTTTGAGTTTCACAAATAAGTTTTTTGTGGAGTCACAAAAGCTGAGTTCCTGTTACAGTTGTTTTTCAGTAAAAGCACTTACTTTGGAATGTGAGCAGGTGGATGTGGGGAAGGTAGTATATTTCAAGTATTTAGCTTTTTTTTTTTTTTTTTTGGTGCTGGGGATTGAACTCAGGGCCTTGTGCTTGCAAGGCAAGCAGTCTAACCACTGAGCTAAATCCCCAGCCACGTATGTAGCTTTAAAAAATAACATTTACTGTGTGTTTTTTTTTTTTTTTAGCTATAAACAGAATACATTCTCATGGTAGAAAATTTGAAAGATATCTTAGTTTAAAAAGAAGAAAAATTAGACTCACCACTAATCCAACAACCTTGGAGAATCCCATTGTATTACTGTTATGCAGCTTTTAGATGGCTTTGGCCGTGGATAGTCTGAGGCTGTGTAGCCTAGAGGAGAGTTGGATGGGCTTGACATAGTCTTCCCTTAGTACCACTATCCTCAACTGGTTCTGAAAAATACAAGCTGCAAATGTCTTTAGGTTATTGCTCTGGCTAATTCTGGAATTACAGATATTCTGTGCTGTTTGAAGGTGAATCTGTGTTAAGGTGAAATGAATAAGCTTGCAGCCTGGCTAGCCTCTTGAGAATTGAGGCGCCTATCTGAAACTTTGCCAGGCAGAAGGTCATTCATTCTCTAGCTCTGAGAGCAGAGAGACAAACCAGGATGATTCTGCTCTTTCCTAAGTGCTGAATGCCAGACACATGAGGAGGATCCTCCTAAAATCTTGTGGCAACAGGAGGAGGATGAAAGCAGAAATATAGAAGGCAGGTAGCTTGGTGAGGTAAAGATGCAGAGCAGGGTAGTCTTCCTATCCTGACAATCAAGTGGGTGGTTGAGCACAGTCTGTTTTCACTAGAGGCAGGTCAGTAACACTTTATTCTTTATTAGGCAAAGACCAACACGTATTGGGTACCCATTTAATATGCAGAGCTATGGCACACTGCTATTGCTGGTGTTTCCTATCTTCTCACACATTCATACAATTTGCTAAGTGTATATGTTAATGGTATGTATAACTCCTAATCAAGCATAGATGACATGACCTAAGAACATGTTACCAATAAGTGAGATGTGCCACCAATACAGGAAGACCCAGACCCTGAGTTACGAGGTTGGGAAGCTTTGAAGCTTTGGCATCTGAGGGGTGCTGGATCTGCCTTGGGAATCCGGCTGACAGCTAGGGGTAAAGTATCCACTTTGCCCCAGTTCAGGCAAGTTGTTCCACAAGGCCAGGCTTCCTGGGCACTGTTGTAAAAGCAAGAATTGAGCTGCGTGAGACCAGAAGTGTGAGACATTTTAAAATAATACTGGAGGGGCTGGGGATTTAGCTCAGTGATTAGAGTGCTTGCCTTGCAAGCACAAGGGCCTGAGTTCGATCCCCGGCACCACAAAAAAAAAAATAAATAAATAAAATAATACTGGAAAAGAGGAGTAACAGGATTAAAATCATGAATGCTAAAATTTCTAAAATAATCCCTAAAATGTTAGAAAATATAAATTAAAACATTCAAAAATCATTCAGTTTTTAAAAATAGCTTTGGCAAGATTATTCTCTAAAGTGATAAAAATAACAATACTGTATCTTACAATATGGCTGGTCCTGTTCTGATACTTTATGTATGTTTGTTCATAAAGCCTTTACAATCGTGTAAGGTAGGTGCTGCTACCTCTTAAGGATGAGAAAACAGAGGCTTAGGGAGCCTGAGCAGTGTCCAAGGACACAGGGAGGATGTCATGGAGCCAGGATTTGAGCCCCGAGAGCCTGGATACAGTCTCTACTATTAATCACTGTGAAGGTGATGATCGGATAAAAGGAGAGTGTGAACGTTGAAAAATCTTTTTTTTTTTTTTTTTTGGAAAACTCTTAAAATAAATGATCCATATATAGTCAGTAAGTGTTTATGAGGACATGATTATCCTTACATGACATGCAGTTTGAAAACTACAAGTTTCTCTTTCATATCCATCAGATTGGCAAACATTTAGAAACCTCATAATACTGAGTATTTGAGAGGATGTGGAATAAAGGAGTCTTTCATACTCGGCTGGAGAAAGTATGAGTTAGTACAGTCACTTTGGAGAGCAATCTGACAAGGCGAAGATGTGCATACTCTGCAGCCCACGTCTAGGGTCATTTCTCCCAAACTCTTCCAGTGTTCACCCATGAAGATGCGGACGAGCCTTCCTATAGCATTATTTGTAAGAATAAAGAAATGGGGACCGCCTAACTACCCACCAGTAGGGGATGGATAAATAAATCGTGGTATATTCATAAAATGGAATTCTAAATGACAAAATGAGTGCAGTGCTGAGTAAAAAAGCAAGTTGCAGAATGATTTGTATAATGTACCATTTATGTATGTTTAAAAACATGCAATGCAATATGCATATCCATTATTAATACAGAGTGTGTAAAATGTGTCTAAAATGCATGGGCGTGTTAAACACCAGAGGAGTGGCTGTCTCTGGGGAGAGGAAGAGGGAGAAGCCTTCTGAAATGTGAGGGGCGATACACAAGTGGATGTCAGCTGTCACAGACATCTGGGAAAAGAGCTGAAGTAAATGTGGCAAAATGTTAATTTTATACTACATGGTTAGTGCATAGTACTTTTTTTTTTTTTTTTTTTTTTGGATGCTGGGGATCGAACTCAGGGCCTTGTGCTTGCTAGGCAAGCGCTTTACCGCTGAGCTAAATCCCCAGCCCTGGTACATAGTACGTGGGTGTTCATTATATTGATGTTATTCTCTGTTTCATTGTGTGCACTTGAAATACTTGATAAAAAGTAAAACAAAGTGTAATAAAAATACACATAGAGCAGAGAACTGCAAATCACTAGTTGATCACTAAATATCAGAGTTTTAAGGTAAGTGCAAAATGACTTTGAAAGGAAAGAGATAAAAGTATTTTAAGGCCATTGGCAGGGGGGTGTAACAGCAGGCGGTTAAAGCCTGCAATGGTTGCTGTGCACAGACTTACTGCCTTTGGGCTTGATTTGTGGGGAAAGAGATAAGACATCACTCACAAAGAACAATTAAGTTGTTTAATAACAATAAAGAAAGTAAGAGAAAAGGGAGAACCTCTAGGTAACCATACCACCAATCCACCGTTATCACTGGCAATCCGCAGCACAGTTTGGCTGAGAGCAGCAGCAGCCACATGGGAAGGGCCGGCAGTCCTTGTAAGGGCGCAAAATAAGAAAACAGCAGCCATTGTAGGGGCGCAACAAAGGGGGACCAGCAGCCCCCACAGGCCACGGGGACGTCCGGCAGCCTCAAGTGCACGAAAGACGAAGGGAAGAGAGAGTGTACCTAGTCACTGCTCCCGTATTTATCTGTACTTTGACAAAGAAAAAAGCCCCCTTCAAAGTGGGCGTGGGCGATTTAGGCTAGGAGCCAGGATGTCGCCAGAGTGCATATCTGAGTGAGTTCTTGTTGATAGTACTGACCACAAAGCTGTTCCTGCAACGCTAGCCAGACCTTGATGAAGCAGGTGTGCACCAGGGGGTCAAATTCTTGTCAGAACACAGACATTGGAGCCAACTCTCAAAACCATGTAATAGATCTTACAAGGGGAGAAAGCCCAAGGTGAAGCATGAGTTGGGAAGCAGCGGTTCATTTCAAAATGATCAGAGTGGCTGTGGTGATGATTTTAATTCTAAAAAATAGTTGTCTGGATTGTAAATCAGTGACCGCCGTTGAGTAGATGTCATGGGGCCAAGAGCCAATTAGGACCCCTCTGGATCTGTGGATGTTGTGCTTGGGAGGTACCGAGATGGTGTTGGAGGGAAGAAGGGGTGGGGGCCTACACTGCCGCTGCTCCTCAGGCCCACTCGGGGCCACAGCGTCGCCCTGGAACCTTTTCAGGGTTGGGAATGTCTGCAGTGAATCCCAGGACACCTGGCTTTGATGAGATGTCCTTTTATTCTGGCTTCCTTAGAAGTGTGCTTTTCAAATACAGTTTGATAACCCCAGGGCATTATTAGGGTGGTCATTGTAATTGAAGTAACCAGCAGTCTTCAGAGGAGACTCCTGGAGAAGGAACCAGACCTGTCTAGCACAGGTAATGAAAACCCATTGCGCAGATCTAGGGTTTACCTGCTTAGTGCTTGGCTGATTCTTGAGGGACTCACCTGTGGAAGATTCAAATTCTTCTGGGCATGAAATAAACAGGAGAAGAGAAAATGGAATGGGAGAAAGAGACAGTTTAACCTTAAATTTTTTTTATTTACTTTGGAAATTCATGGAATTTTTAAAGTTGATATTTACTTGACCTTTTGGTATTTTATTTATCCATAGTGTAATATCCCCTCCCATCTGATCCCAACTGTGATTAAGAATTTTAAATAACTCCATTGGGTTGTTTTCTAGATTTCTCTGAGACCAGGGGTGTAAAGCATCTTAACCACATTTTTGTGAGAATTTCAGAAATCTCTTTTTGTGTATGTTGGTATTTCTCACTCTGCTCTTGTATTTGCATGGTCTCTATGTTTAGAAACCACACATTTTGCTTTTGAAGAAAAGAGTTATATATTTCAGTGTTCTTTGGGGTTTAAAAGCAGAAAAAAATGCATATAGTGAAACACTGAGTGGAAAAGGATGCACTGTGGACTGCTCCCCAGCTCAGACCCATTTCCTAACACCTGACTTTAGATACTCATGGATTTCCGTGATGTCTTATGCTTATAAAAGCACTCATTAATTAAGCCAAATAAAACCACCATCTTTGTAAGTCAGAATGTAGGCAGTTTCATTTGGTTCAATGTAGTATATGTGTTTTCTAGAAACATAGGTGGGACCATTCTATGCATGCTGTTGTGCATTGTGCTGGTTTATATTTCAGTCTTAGAGCTTGTTGTGTATTCATATGTGTAAAGATCTGCCTTGTTCTTTTTCATGGCTACACAGTATGCAGTTCAGCTTGTATTAGTATATAGTTTGCATATGTACACAGTTTGTGTTAGTATGTAGATTATATATAATTAGAGATTTATTAGGGTATAGATTATTTTTAGTTTTAAAAAGTTAGATACAGCTCTATAGTGATAAACCTCTTATGTATGTCTGTTATAAGGTGCAAGTATATCTGTAGGATAAATTTGTAATAAAATTCTTTTTCTTAGTTGGATGAATGAGCATATAAAATTTTAAGTCCAGACATTAATTTTTGATGTAAAATGTATATGCTTATTCAGTTGATGGTTATTAGTCACTGTATTTTTGACAGTGACCTGAATCCTGCTTTTTTTGGTTCAGTGGTTAAGATTAGAACTTGGGGTATATTTTTGTTGTTGTTTTATTGATCTGGTCAGACCCTAAAAATAATGATTCATAATAGGGGGAAAATAACCCTCTGATGGCTTTCAGAGTTCTTAGAATTTGCATGTTGTGGTTCGAGAGCCTCAATAATAGCATCTTTTTCCCTTTCTGAGGCCAGAATCCTTTCAGAGGTGGATGTAGAAGGCAGGCTACTGTGATCGCATGTTGCCTTCATCACTGATACAGGCAATTGGGAGCAGAGACTTTACATCTGATGGCTAAGTGGCTCCCTAGTGATTCACCTGTAGTCGCAGGAGGAGCTGAGCAAATAGGGCCTGTGAACTTGAAGCCTAGAAGAAAAAGAATCTGGTGTTCTGTTGGTGTTTGAGATCCTAGAATGAGCAAGATGACAGGCTAAGTCATCTATGTCTGGTGCCCCTCCCCCATCATTAGATAAGTAATTGTCTTCTTTTGGAAAAGTTAGTGATGGGAAGAGACAAGTGTGTTCAGGAATACAAGTGTGTTCAAAACTACTAGAAGGGGGGATAGATATTCTTTCCTACCATATTTAAGCAAGATGATGCAGGTGGCCTGCATACAAGGAGTGGGAGAGGTCAGGGTCTACCAGGCGTGTTTAACTGCAGCCCACAGGTCACTTGCCCTCTTAAAAAAAAAAATAGCAAAATAAAGGAAGTTTTGTGACTTATATGCATTAACTATGTGTTTTGTATGTGGCTCAAGACAATTCCTCTTCACTCGATGTGACCCAGGCAGACTAAAAGACTAATCACAACCTGGTAGGCTACATTAAGGACACTGGCCTTTAAGAGTGGTTGAGAAGACAGCATGACCAGTACTTCAAAAGTGTCCTTCTGTCTGTGATGAGAATGGAATTGAAGAAGTTGCAGCGTGGAAGTGGGTTGGGGGGGCACTTGTAGGACTCTAGGCTGGAGGTGATGGTAGCTTGGAGCAGGCTAATGGCAATGGCAGTGGAAATGGGGAAGATTCAAGATATTTTGCAGGTAAAGTTGACAGACATTGCCTCTGGTTTGCTGTTGGGATGTGAGGGACAAGGCGGTGACTAGAACTGCTCTGAGGCTTTCTGGCTTAAGCAGCTTCATGGATTCTGGCTCCATCACTGACACTGGGATCACTGGAAGAAGAATACATTTGTAGGAGGTAGCACTTGAGTTCACCATTGGGCATCCTGGAGCGCCTGTGCAGCATCCGCCTTGGAATACCATGTGGTAAGCAGGGAGTTCCGTGGGCCCAGACCACAGAAGGGTGGGAGATGTGTTTGGGATAGTGGCCCTACATGATTTGAAGTTGTAGATGTGGCTAAGTAAGTAGGTCTCAACCTGTTCTGCATCCCGGAGTCTTTTGAGCTGCGAAGAAAAACCACCCACTGAGGAGGTTGTGGTTGGGCATCAGGCTTTCATAGGCTCCTCTGATAGTACCAGCAAGCAGGCAAGGGTGAGACATGCTAGCCTAGAGAGAGCATGGGCTGAGATAGGAGAGGAACTCGGATCGAGTGTTGAGCACTAATAGTTAATGACAGTCAGAGAAGAGCCCAGCAGACTGTTAGGAGGTGGACAGAAGGAAGCAGCAGGCAGTCAGTGCAGTGCCTGGAGGGTGAGAGAGGCCAACAGTGTCTGGCTGCTGGGAAGCCACTTGTAATGGGGCTTGGGTTTAGCAACATGGGAGTTGATCAGTAGCCACAGGGAGGGCTGTCCTTGAGGGCCTGGGAACAGAAGGCAGCTGGAGTGAGTTGAGAAGCATGAGATACCTAGCATAGGCCTTTGCTGCAGGTGCTCAGGAGGGTAGTGTGGCCCTGAAGCACACCTTAGCTTAGGATAATTTTTGCTTTAGATAGCAAACTGATTCAGCTTGTTTAAATGGTGGTGAAAAATTAGCTCCATTTAGGAGTTCTGGAAGAAGGTAGCTCTAGAATTGCATATTCAGTGGCTCATCATTGTCATGAGAGACCTGAGTTTTTTGAGCCAGAGTATGACTTGGTGAGCAGGTGCCCCTCAGGCTGGCTAGTGTGGGTCAGTCATCAAACCAGGTATTACAGCTTCTCCTTTATATCTTTTTAAAAGGTTTTAAAATGTACAGAAAAGGAAAACAACACGTATAGGTTGCATTTTCAGAAATCAGACTCATCATATCCCCAGGGCCACAGCAGTGCCCTTTGTTCCTTCTTTGAGTCTCTGCCTACTTCCTCCCCTAGGACAACTACTATCCCAGTTCCCATAGTCAGCCGTGCCTGTTTTTGTGCAATATCAATGAAATCATGTGTTGTGTACTGTTCTGTGTTTAGCTTTTAGCATTATTTTTGAGATCTGTATTGCTGCATGTAGTTGTAGTGTTCATCTGTTGCATGAGTAAATACACCATGCTACCCTTTCTTTCAGGTGAGCATTTTGGTAGTGTCTAGGGTTTGGCTTTTGCGGGTAAGTGTGAACATAACGTATGCATTTCTGTGGAGTATAATTGAGGTTAATGACTTCCTGAGGGCCCCAAGAGAGTTGGTGATGGAGTTGGATATAACTGAAGCCACATGTCCCAGTGTCTATGCTTCGTTTACTACAGCTTAGCAGATGTGTTTTGTCAGAAATCCAGGAGTTTTTGAAGGTCAGAAGTCATGTTAAAAAAAATAGTGCAGAAAAACATAGAAATACCAAGTCATGCCCAGATAAGATGTTGATAAGATACATGCAGGCAATACCTCAGAAACCTAGAAATATTTGTTCCTGAGTAGTCACGATTGTGATTTCGGGTTACTTTTTCCCTTTGTTTCACTTTTGTGTATTTTCCAGAATGGACATACATTATATGGATCTTTCAAAATTAAGTTTCTTTTTGACTAGATAATATATGTGCAAATAGATATACAATATACAGTACTTTCACAATGAATAAAAATCTTTAAATATTTTACTTCTTAATTTACTTTCTAGAAATGCACTTGGTGATGGAAAGAGAGCCACTATTTTGAAGTGTTCCTGGCCAAAGGTAGGTTTCTTCTGTACAGTATTTTACCCTGAGCAAATTAACACCGCACAACTTAGTGAAAATCAGTTTCCCAGTTGTGTATTTGTATAATAAAATGCTAGATGAAATTGTGCAGAGCTTAAGAATCAGAAAGGGGAATCCTTGAGATCCACTGTTAGTACAGGGGCTCATTGAGGGCTCACAGCAGGTGTATGCAGAGAGCCTGCAGGGAGACATGCACGGCTGGACAGACCCTTGGCAGCTGGGAGGTGGCAGCTGCATAATGCACTGAAAGGTCCTAAATGGGAGAAATGAACTTACATCTTGGCAAGAACTTTATAACCTTGAGGTTCTGCTTTTTTGCTGGCGATTGAATGTAGCACCTCTTGCATACAGGCTTGAGCTCTACCACTGGGTTACACCCCCAGCCCCAAGGCTTTTTCATGAGGCTCAGTGCACAAATCTGCAGTGGGAAAAAAATCCCAGACCTACCTTGATATAATTGATGATCAAACATAAAACTTCTGTATAACAGAAGAATGAAACAGGAGGTCGACGGAGACCATTTGTCACACAGATAATATACATAACTGACAGGATTTAGATCCAGAATATGCAGAGAATTCCTAAAATAAATAAGCCCAGCAGAGAATGAATCTGGACAACACATAAGGATTTCACAGGAGATTAATCTGAATGCTCATAGAAATAAGAAACTATGTTCAAATTCCTAGTAATTGAAATTAGAGGGGATTGGTACAAAGACAGAAAAATGACATTAGGGGAGCACAGAGGGCCTCCAGAATATGTGCCTGTGCCTGAGTAAATAAAACAATGTGATGTTGTTTGGGCCCTTCAGATTAGCACAAATTAGGAGCCCAGGGTCCTGCGTGTAGGTACTGAGTGCAGAGTAACAGGCACCCTCGGTGAACTGGTGGGATGTAGATTGCTTACCACCAGCATGGAGAGCACTGTCATGTGCATACCCTGTAGTCCACATGTGTGTGCTCTGGAGAAGCACTTAAGTCTGCATGTTCCATAACACATACACACGTGTGTGCCTGGACCCTTTCTTGGATATGTGCAGGTGGTGCAGTATACAAGGTGGATCACTGTGGCGTTCTTTCAATTACATAGAGCCTCAGAGGCCGCAATGTCCACAGATAAAGCAGTGAGTATGGTATTTCACCTGACCTCTCTGATCTGTCCCCCAGACGCCTGTCACTGTTCCTTCCTCACTCTTGCTGCTTTTTATGGTCCGGCGTTGCACCCTGGCGTCCTCTGCACTCCTCGGCCCACTTGACTTTGCTTGCTCTTCCTTTGCCTCCAGCATAGCTCCTCCCTGAACAAGCTTTCATTTTGCTTTTTCCTTTTTCCCTCTCGCATTGTATGTGGTGTGTGTGTGAGAGAGAGAGACAGACAAACAGAGAGATCATCTTGCTTTGTAATCCATCTTGCTATGTAATCCACCTTGCTATATAGTCTGTCTTGCTATGTGGACTTGAACTCACTATGTCACCCAGGCTGAACTAGCAAGAAGTCCTCCTGCCTCAGCTTCCAAGTGCTAAGATTATCAGTGTGCCACCACACCTAGGGCTTTCATTTTTTTACTGCACATCCTCCTCTTGGTGAAACCTTCCCTTGGCCACATTATTAAAATGCCAAAGCTGCACCTCCTATGGATTTTCTGTCCTTTTCCCTGGTGTTACTTTTTTTTCCTTGTAGTATTTAGCGTATTACTAAACATACTATTTAAGTTACATTGGTTATGTTTGTTGTGTCTCCCAGTAGAATGTGGACCTTCCCCCCAGGGAAAGGTTTCTTGGTCTCTTTGGTTCATTCTTTTTTTTTCTCTGGTGTTGGAGATTGAACTCAGGGCCTTGCGTCTGCTAGGCAGGCGCTCTACCACTGAGCTAAATCCCTAGCCCCTGGTTTACTGTCTTGAATCTAGACTGTCTGACAAGCTGCCTGGCTCATAGCAGACACTCATGAGGAGCATTTGTTGACTTCGTGAGTGAGTAATCAGGTACTAGATTGTAGTTGAAGTTAGTTAATTGGCGTATCAACTTTTATTGATTTTCAAAACAGTATTAAGTGAAAATAATCAGTGAAGAATTGCTCTCTTACTCAGGATAGTGTCTCCTCCTGGACTGAGGAGGGAGATTGGAGAGACTCCAAAGGTGATGATAGCCATATCTGTACGCTTTTATTTCTGTTATTAAAGAGCTTCTGAAGAAAATGTAACAAGCTTCAAAGCATAATTCTGGATGTTACATAAGTTTGTATTTTCCTAGATCATAAAAATATCCACATTTTTTTGAAAAGTGGAACTTCAGATAAGACACAAAAAGATACATAGTTCATACTTTATTCCTGGTTTTACTTTTTTTTTTTTTTAAACCAGAATGAGTAGACTCAGCATTTTTGGGCCTTAGAGAATTTTATCTCATTTTTTACATTTCTGCTGACATACTTCATTGGATTAGTCACAGGATTTAGTTGTTTTTTTTTTTAATTTTTTTATTATTTTTACCAAGAACATGTGTTGGTACATTGTATACATAATGATCATAATCAACATGGTTATTTTGTACCTGTACACGATACATCTTGGTTTTCCCCCCTCTTCCCCCCCTTCCCCTCCCTTCCATTCCATTCACCCACCCCTCCCTATTTGCAACAAGTATAGCTACACTTTCCCATTTTTTCCCCTTTCATCTTACTTTTCTTTTAACCTTCTTCTTTATCCCCCTTTTCCCTATCTAGTTCTCTCTTTTGAATACTATCTCTCTTTTTTCTTTTTTAAACAAAATATCTATTCTACCCCTTTGTCCTTATTTACACTTATGGTTTCTCATATCAGAGAAACAATTCGATGTGTACTA
>PVJO010008499.1:0-74793 GCA_004026905.1 Hystrix cristata | reverse complement strand
CTCCCACACTTCTGCTGGGTGATATCCTCAAATGCTACTTGCTTTGTAGTGAAACCATTTATTTTACTACCAGAAGCGTTCTCTTCTCTATCCTCCTATACTTTGTTCCTTGGCCGTTTTTACTTTTTATTGCTGGAGACTGAGCCACAGCCTTGCACATGCTAAGCATGTATTCCACCACCGAGTTACACCTCCAGGCCCCTATTCGTGGGAATGTTTACGCATCTGTGCGGGATGAATGGTCCTGAGGGCAGGCAGCAGATTCTATGGATCTCTCTGTGCAGCACAGGCACTAGCTCAGTTCCATATCCACACCAGTCACCTGAGCTTTTTATTTGGATTGAAATGGGACATTCCTGTACGGTGTGCGTCCAGCCTGCCCAAATACTGCACCTGGATGTCATTCTCTCCTCCCTCTCCCCTCTGCCCATAGAAAGCCACCGTTATACTACATAGGTATTTACTGTTGTTCTTAGATTATAAGAGGACCTGGTTCATGCTTGCCAGGTGAGCAAGTGAGGTCTAGGTAAAGTAGCTGTGAAAGGAACATGAAAAAGGAGAGGGGTGGGAGGAAGAGAGAGAAACAGGTCCAGAGACCTCAGGTGACAGATGAAACAAGTTCTCTGGTCCATGTGGGCAAGGTCCAGGCTGGGCAGGATCTCGAGAGACATTGTTTTGCACTAGGAAGGGGTCATTAGGTCTTGGGAAGGGACATGCATATGCCTAAAACTGGCAGCTTTAGTTTTGGGTAGACGTCTAACCCTCTAAGCCTCATCTCTTTATTAGGAACAAAAATATTTTTTAAAATGATCTGAGAGTTAGAAATAATGCCTCTGGTATAAAATGAGGGCTCAACAAATGGTATTACAGGTTGTGAGGAGAGGGACTGAAGAGGCAAAGGAGATTAAAAAAAAAAAATAGAGTGGCGTATGCTTGTAATCCCAGTACTCAGGAGGCTGAGGCCAGCCTGGACTACAGAACAAGACCCTGTCATAAGAAACAACAAGCAAATAAAGTAAAGATAGTTCTTAAAATAAATGTCATTAATTCCCAGTCTCCCCAGCCTGGGACCAGCAAATCACATTGGCTTGTTTTTTAGCTGTGGCTATAGGGGTCCAGCAGGCACATGGGAATTACCCAGGAATCGTTTTGAAATGTGGAGTCTTATTCACTGGAACTGACTGGGCCCAAGACTGTGCTTTTGTGATATTGCGCTGCTGGTCTGAAGAGCAATGCCAATGTTTCCAGGCTGGGAACCACAAACTATACCAGGTGCTTGTCCACAGGGGCTACTGAGATAAAAAATGGATGAACCAGGTGTGGTGACACACACCTGTAATCCCAGCACTCGGGAGACTGAGGCAGGAGGATCAAAAGCTTAGTTTACACATTTCAGTGACTCAGCATGACCCTATCTCAAAAACCAAAAACAAAAGACTGGATATGTAGGGCTGGGGATTTAGCTCAGTGATTGGAGTGCTTGCCTTGCAAGCACAGGGCCTGAGTTCGATTCCCGGCACCCCACCCCCCCCAAAAAAAAAAAAAACTGAATATGTAGCTCAATGTAAAGGCCCCGGGATCAAATCTCTAGTACTGTGCACTCACAATATTAATGATCACACTAAGATTCTTTTTTTTTTTTTCAAGATTCTTGTATTGTTTTGTTTCTTTAATGAGACAGAGTCTCGTATAGTCCAAGCCAGCCTTGAACTCATTATGTAGCCCTGGCTGGCTTTAAACTTTTGATTTTTCGCCTCTACTTCCCAAGTGCTAGGATTACAGCCGTGTACCACCATGCCCAGCTATACATTATTGACTGTAGGGTCTAGAAGATGAGTGTATGGATGTTCACTGAATAATTCAACTTCCCTGCGTGTTTGAAAAATTCCAAGTGTGTCGTTGACAGAACATCTCCCTACCTCTTAGGAGTTCTAAAATGAGATAAATCAGCACTCAGTAGACATTTAAATAACAGCCTAATCTGAACAGTGGTCACTCTCTGAGAAAATTTCTCGTAGCAGTTTTTGAAATTATTTTATGTCTTACTTTTCTCTTGTTGCTGGGACAAAATACCCAACACCCAAAGTTAAGGGAAGAAAGGTTTATTTAGCTCACAGTTTGTAGGGGTTTCAGTTCTTAATTGACTGGATCCAAAGCAGGGTAACATGGCAGACAAGCAGAAGGCAGCAAGGTAAGCAAACAGGATGCAAGCAAGGGGATAGACAAGCCTCTTTCTGTCCTTTATATCTTATCTAGGCTATCCACTTTTAGGGTGAGTAGCACTCCCCATCCTTAATCCTAGCACCCTTAATCCTAGTGTCACATCCTTGATTCCAGCAGAATTATGCCAAACCAATCAGTGGACTAATTTAGTAATCACACACTCTAGATCCAGCCACCTCTGAAAACACCCCACCTATGACCACATGAGGCTTTGGGGGGACATCTAGACACAAACCGTAACAATCCTCCCCCAGTCCCCCAAGGACTCATGTACATCCTTTCATGCAAATGGCATTTAGTCCATCTCCTAGAGTTGCCAAAATCCTAACAGTTTCAGCATTGCTGGAAAGTCCAAGTCCAAAATCTCCTCTGAGATTTAAAACAAACTCTTAGCTATGAGCCCCTGTACAAATGAAAAGAATGTTAAACACTTCCAACATACAATGGTACAAGATAAACATTACCATTCCAAAAGGTACAAATAGGGGGATACAAAGGAATGAGCCCAAAGCAAGTTCAAAAGCCAGCAGGGCAAACATTAAGTCCTGTAGTTTCATGTGCAGCATCAGAGGTGATCTGTGGTGAAGTCTGAACTCCAAGGGGCTTGGGTGGCTCCGGCCCTACGGCACTTCCGGTAGTGGTAGCTCCCAGGGCTTCACTCTTGGGCTGGCTCTGCTCCCTCCTTGCAGTTTTCCTCAGATGATCCATGTTCCTGGGTTCTCCAAACTTCTAGGGTCTCCATTGCAATTTTGGCTTCAAACTCACAGCTTCACACACTGCCCTCTCAGGGGCACACTGCCTGGCCTCCCAGGCCTTCTGAAATCTGGATGGAAGCCTTCTGACCCCACAACTCTTGCATTCTGCATGCACCTAAAACCAGGGCTACATGGATGATGCCAGGGTTTGCCACCAGCTGGAGCAGAAGAAGCCAGGCTTCCTTCTCTCTTGGCTGTAGGGGTCGTGTGCCTGAATCGCTGAGCATTCTGAACCAAATCCCGAGGAACACCTTCCCTAGGCCGCCGCCATTCAGGGATGTGGTGCTCTGGGGCTTTCTTCTCAGAGCAGTCTTTCACCTTTGCAACTCTGAGGCCATCTTTTCTGTTGTCTTCTTCTGAAATACTTGCCCTTTTCTTGCTAGTCTTTTTAGCAACCAGTTTCTCCTGTGTTCCATCTTTTCAGGCCACAACTTTACTGGAGTTTCCTTTATGGCCAAACTCACAACATATTGAATCATTCTGCTGGGCTCTTTGCTCTTGATTCTTAACATAAATCTGGCTAAAAGCTCCCAGCAATAGCCATGCCACCACCTCAACATTAGACTACCTTGAAATTTCTTCTGCAAGATTAATTAGTCTTGCTGCCCTTAATCTTAGTCTCAGGCAGAGTCTCTGGGCATGAGCAAATGCAGATAAACTTTCTGCCAAGCCATAACACACATGGTCTGGAGTCCACCAGGCAATACAGTCCTTCTTCCCAGCAGAAACTTCCTGAGCCTGGACTGTACTGGTAACTTTTCTATCAGCATTCTCATCTTCTGAGCTCTGACCAGAAGCTCCCACTATGAACCTATGAAGGCTTTCCAGGGCTTCTCTTTCAGGTGACATTTCCAAATCTTTCCTAATTCTTCCGCTTCCCATACGCCATCTCCAAAGGCTTCTGAACCACATGGTCAGGTATAGTCCCAGCAACAACCCCACTTCTCTGGTACCAAATTCTGTCTTAGTTACTTTTCTCTTGTTGTTGAGACAAAATACCTGACACCCAAAGTTAGGGGAAGAAAGGTTTATTTGGCTTACAGTTTGTAGAGGTTTCAGTTCATAATTGGCTGGGTCCAAGACAGGGTGGCATGGCAGACAGGCAGAAAGCAGCAAGGCAAGCAAAAGGGATGCAAGCAAGGGGATAGGCAAACTTCTTTCTGTCTCTTTTATTTTATCCAGACTATCTGCCCTTAGGGTGGGTAGCATTCCCACCCTTAACCCTAATACCCTTAATCCTAGCATCACATCCTTGATCCCAGCAGAACTATGCCAAACCAATCAGTGGACTAATTTAGTAATCATACACTCTAGATCCAGCCCCACCTATGACCACATGAGGCTTTGAGGGGACATCTAGCCACAAACCATAACATTTTATGAGCATTAATATACATAAAGTGTGTCTGGCAGGATGCATGAGAATGATAACCTCCAGAGACTGCTAACTGTGAGGCTAGAAGACAAGAATAGAAGAGAAACTTTTTTGTTTTGTTGTTGGAGATATGGCCTCACTATGTGCTCTAGGCTGACCTTCAATTCACTGTGTCATCCAGGTTGGCCTCGAACTTGCAGCAGTCCTCCCACTTCAGCCTCCTATGTGCTGCGATTACAGGCATGTGCTACTATGGCCAGTAAAGAAAGACTTTTTTTTTTTTTTTTTTTTTGGTGCTGGGGATCGAACTCAGGGCGTTGCGCTTGCAAGGCAAGCACTCTAACCACCGAGCTAAATCCCCAGCCCCAAAAAAGACTTTTCTCTTTCATAAATTCTTTTTTTTTTTAATATCAGGTCATGTGTATATATCACCTATTAAAAAAAAAATCTCGTGTGATGGCTCACACCTCTAATTTCAGCTCTCAGGGAGGCTGAGGCAGAAAGAGCACAAGTTTGAGCCCAGGCTGGGCAAACTGGTGACTTAGAGAGACCCTGTCTCAAAAAAAAGGGCTGGGAAGGAGCTGGGGATGTAGCTCAGTGCAAAAGCCCTGGGTTCAACCCTACTACTGCAGTAAATAAACAAATTTAAAATTAAAAAAAGAAAACACCAGAAGCCCTTAAAGTTGAATAGTCTGGCTCTCTTCCCACTGGTGTAATAATTAAGTTGCAGAGTTTGTGATATGTGGCTTTTTGGTTCCCAGAGCAGTCAATGTCTACTTCGTGAAGTGGGTCATTGTGCGGTTGGACAGGCCCATCAGCGTCAGCTGACTTAGTGCATCCAAGGACTTTCGTAGCTGTGAGCTGACGGCTACATTTTCCATTCTGCTTTCCAGATGGGGGTGGGCCCAGGAAGTGAGCAGGCCGGGCAGAGTGCAGGCATGGCAGGCCCCCCTGCTGCAGGTTGGCCATAGAGGAGTATCGAGCTAGGCAGTGACTGGGGCACAGTCCCATGTGAACACCACTTACAGTTTATGAGGTGCGCACGACCACTGCCTCCTCTGAGCCTCAGGACTTCCGTGGGAGGTCAGTGAGTGAGGCTTTGTACTGTTTCACTGAAGAGGAAACTAAGTGTGGTGGCCGCGAGGTGTATGCCTCAGATCCCCTTTCGACTTCAGGGAGCAAATGACTAAGGGCCCCAAGAGCTGGGAAACCGGACATTGAATCTGAAGGAGGCCACGATGCCCCTGGGGTGCTCCCAGCATGACCGAGGGCAGCATGGATATTAAGGCTGGCTCATTCTGTGGAGATGTGGGATTCCTCTGATGCCTTGCGTGCCCTCTAGTGCCCTTGCTGAATGTTCTTTAAAGCACACTATGATGTAACCTGCCACCCACCCTTCCTTCCTTTTCTCCCTTCTTCATTAAGAGGAAGGTCCACATCACAGTTAATAGCTCTGCTAGTCTTTCCTGTCTTCCATTTTCTCTTAGAGGCATTTCCTGCAAGTTTGATACTGTTTTGACATCAAACATAGGAGATAAGATTTTTAAAAATTTAAAAATTAAAAAATTATACCTGGATGTGGTGGTGCATACCTGTAATCCCAGAACTCTGGAAGGATGAGGCAGGAGGATTGCAAATTCAAGCCCAGTTTGGGCTTAATGAGATCTTATCTCAAAATAAAAAATAAAAAAGGATCCAAGCATGATGGTGCACACCTGTAATCTCAGCACTTGAGAGGCTGAGGCAGGAGGATTTGCCATGAGTTCAAGGCCAGCCTGCTACATAATGAGTTCAAGGCCATCCTGGAATACATAGCGAGACCCTGTCTCAGAAAACAAAAATAAATAAATAGATAATACGAATTTAATAAAACTAAGTTTCTTGATCTTCCTGTTTAGTTTTAATGCAAACTTACAGTTTTTAAATTGTTTCTTTCTTTTTTGTGTGTGCCACTGGGGATTCAACCTTTTTAAATTTTTATTTTGAGACAGCATCTCTCTAAATTGTCCAGATTGGGCTCAAATTTGTAAACTTTCTTCTCAGCCTCCCAGAGTGCTGGGATTATAGGCTTGCACTACATGTCCCACTTTTTGTTCTTTGTTTAATAAGTAGTTCTTTGCTGTTCTCCATCTCCACTTTTCACTGTTCTGTCCGTTGATGCCTTGAAGTTTGTAATTACATGGCCAACCTTCAGGTTCTCGGAATTTATGCAGGACAGAACTACCATTTGCAGGTAGCCCTTGTAGTTTGGTAAGGAATGTCATAAAACCACAAATGCTGGTCAAAGGAGGAGACTGTTTAAGTCATCAGAGAATGAGCACATTGTAAGCCGCGGGTGTTCAACACAGGGTAGGGAAGAGGCAGAGGAGCAGCAGCCTCTGGCTTCTAGGCTCTTCTTGGAACTGGGTGGCAGCAAGGTGGCTGGCAATGGCTGTTTGCAAGAGTTCACACTGTCCTGAACCAATTCAAAATGTTTACAGCAATTCTGTCAAATAAAAACATTACAGTGTGTCCTCATCCACTTTATTCACCTGCTCTGGCACCATGCAACTCTGGCTCTTCCCCAAAGTCAAAACAATCATGAAAGGGAAACATTTGAATGGATTCAAAATGTTGAGGCAGCCCTGACTGCACAACTAAAGACACTCAGGAAGGAAGACCCCTGGAACTGCTTCAGAAAGTGGCAAGAATGATGGAATAGGTATATTTGAAGTGAGAGAGATTAATGGTAGCATATCTTTTACTGTAATAAATTTTTAAAATTTAAACATTCACTGTGTATTTTAGTCATGTCACATATATACATTTGAGCTTTTCAAGAGCAAAAGTAGCCGGGCATGGTGGCAAATGTCTGTAATCTCAGCACTCTGAGCAGCTTGGGATATACGTTCCAAGGTGTGTGTGTGTGTCTGTGTGTGTGCGTGTGTGGTGTGTGTGCATGTGTGTGTGTGCGTGTGTGAAAGAGAAAGAGAAGGAAGCAAATGTGATGAAATCACTTGCATTTTTTTCTGGGGAAATATTCTCCAGTTCTTGATTTTTATCTTTCACAGGAAATCAAGTTATCAATTAGTCAGACCATTTATTTAACATGAGTAGGTTAAGATTTATTTCAGTCACAGAATGCTCCAACTAGAATCTTCCCTGCCTCCATAAGACAAACAAGCAAGGACTGACTGGGAGCCTCTTATGAGCACATGAAAGGAAGGAGCCATGTCTTTCATCCTAGCCAGGACATCTGTAGTGGTGGCTTGGAGATCAGGAATTTGAGTTTGGACCCCCTCAAGGAAGGGAAACTGTGCAGTGCACACCCACCAAGCAGTTCCAGTGCTTGATGTGGGCAATGGGGGATGCGCATTGCTTAAAGAAAGCAGGTAGAGGCCTGGAAGGTGATTAGGAATTCTCCTGCAACACTGTGGCTGTTCTGCTCAGTTTGTTCTCCCACATCTATACTTTTACAGAACATTTGAGAGAATAGGTCTTGGTTCATGTATTATGCTTGCAGTTTGAGACTGCCTCACTGGCAGTACCCAAATAGCTGTGAAAGTCCCTGGCTCGAGTACTTGTGTAAAAGCTTGCAGCAGGAAATCTAGGACAGTGAGCTCTACCCAGTTACTGCTTCTGGCAATCAAGTAACTAGGTAGAATTAAGCAATCATAAGTGAGTCCTGTGGCTAGTTTATTTTGTTTTGTTTTGGTGGGGAGGTGTTTGGCACCAAGTACAATCTGCCAAAAACCTTCACCTAGCTGGACGCAGTGGCATATACATGTCGCCTTAGCTCAACTACTTGGGAAGCTGAGGCAGGAGGATCGCTTGAGCCCAGGAGTTCAGGGCCATCCTGGACAACAATAGTGAGACCTCACCTCTTTAAAAACCAAAAGTAAAATAAATAAATTAAAAAAAAAAAACTCCCAAAACTCAAAGTAAACCAGGCTTGGTGGTGTGTACCTGTAATCCCAGTACTCTGGAAGGCTGAGGCAAGATGATCAAAAAGTTCAAGTCCTGGGGTTGGGAATTTAGCTCAGTGGTAGAGCGCTTGCCTACCAAGTGCAAGGCCCTGACCTTGATCCCCAAGCACCCCCACCCGCAAAAGTTCAAGTCCTGCCTGGGGAATTTAGTGAGATCCTGACTCATAGTAGAAAAAATTTTAAAAGGAGTGCCAGAGGGGTTCAGTAGAAAGGACCCGGGTTCAACTCCCCAGTACTGCTAAAAACAAAACAAAACAAATATAAAGAAAAACTAAAACCACACAAAAACACAAATATCTCATCATCTAAAAAAACAACTTTTGAGAGAAAGTCTCTCCAAGATGCCCAGGTTGGGCTCAAATTTGGGATTCTCCTGCCTTAACCTCCTGAGTAGCTGGGATGAGAAGGGTTAAAAAAAAAAATGTAGCGCTAGGGTGAAAACATAGCTGGGCATGACAAGGGATGATCTCAACCGTATTAAGCCATATTTTGGCAGCTCTTCATGTTTTCCACCAAAAGCACTTTGCTGACATGATTTCAGCTGAGCTCTGAGTTCTGGAGAGTTCCTCTGCATCTTCTCTCCTTCTCTTCCTCCTTCCATACTAGGGATTGAACCAATGCCTTTGCACTGAGCTCCATCCCCAGCTCCATCTATCTGTCTATCTATCTATCTGTCTATCTATCCATCCATCTATCTGTCTATTTTTTGAGATAGGGTCTTACTGTGTAACCCAGGCTGGCCTTGAACTCGCGGTGATCCTCCTGCCTCAGCCTCCCAAGTGCCAGGATTACAGATATGCACCACCATGCCTGACTGCATATATTATTTTTATAATCAAACAAAAGAGTCTTCAATGCTCAAAATAAAATGATACTGTAGTAAAGGAAACTATTTCCAATATCTTCTTCCTCTCACTCTCTCTCCTTATCTAATTTGAGTATATGTGCTGTTGAAGCAAGCACTCTCTCTCCTTATCTAAAACATCCATCAAACTAAGTGCTAGGTGATTTCTTCTCACCTCTGAGAGGGTAATTTTGAAAGTCTATGATTATCTGTGAGAAGCCACAATTACACAGCAGGAGTAGAGTGACAAGGCCGATACGAAAATCAGGATGCCTGATACGGATGGCAGTTAATTTAACGCAGCCCTGTGCTGCCTCATCCCTGGGCTGTGAGCATTCAGTTATCTGCCTGCACATGCAGGGTGATGTCCTGAGACCTGGGACTCCAGCCTGAGCCTTTTCCTGTGCTAGGGATCAAACCCAGGGCCTCGTGCGTGCCGGGCAAGCACTCTACCACCCAGCTACACCCCGCCCTTTATTTCTTTATTTTTGAGATGATCTCGCTAAAATTGCCCAGGCTGCCCTTGAGATTGTAGATCCTCCTGCCTCAGTTTCCTGGGTAGCTGGTGTGTATCACTGTCAGCAGCCTGGGGTCCTTTTAAACATTCCTGGGCTGTGTCCTAAATCAAGTAAATCAGAATCTCTAGAGATGAACCCCAAATCTGAATTATTTTTTGGCACACAGACACCCATTGAATAGCGCCAACAGATTCTCTTCCTCCTTAAAATCCTATGACATTCTCATAGAATCATGGAATGGGCCCAAATTTTAGTGAGCTCTGTTTTTCTACGATCAAAATAAAATTAAAAAGAGAAAGCAAATAAAAATTTAAAACCTACTATTTGTTGGGCATGGTGGCTTACTCTGGGAGGCTAAGGCAGGAGGACTGCAATTTCGAGCCCAGCCTGGGCAACTTAGTGACTAGTGAGACCCTCTTTTGTAATAAAAAATTTAAAAAGGGCTACAGATGTAGTTTTGTGGGGAGACCCTGGGTTCAATCTCCAGTACCATAAAAAACAAAACAAAACAAGCAAACAAAAACAAACAAACAAAAAAAAAACCCCAGTTTATTATTTCCAGGTACGGTGGTGCATGCCTGTAATTTTATTACTTAGGAGGCCGAGGCAGGAGGATTGCAAGAATTTATACCACATAGCGAGTTCCTGGATTACTTAGTGAGACTCCACCTCACCAAGCAAACAAAAATAACCACTACTATTTGCCTGGCACTACAAGGTGTGATAGAAAAATATGGTCGACCTTTAAATAAAAAAAAATTTACAGTAAAAGACAAACAGTATTCCCATTAATCCCCCCCAAAATAGTCGCCCTTGCTTTGAGCACACTTGTCCCATCTTTCTTGCCACCAGTTTTTTCTTTTTTTTTTTTTTTTGAGACAGGGTCTTACTATGTAGTTCAGGCTGGCCCTGAACTACCCAGGCTGGCCTTGAACTTGTGGCAGTCCTCCTGCCTCAGCCTCTCAAGTGCTGAGATTACAGGTATGTTCCTCCACACCTGGCTTTTTTTTTTTTTTTTTGACTGGCATGCATTCTTTTCAAGAGCATAAAAATGCATTAAATGTGATCACCCAGGATACATCCTTTATCAGTTCTCAAACCTACAAAGCCAGCTACAAAATGGAGCAGAAGATTAGATGAGAACTATATTTAAAGCTGATGAGGTCTGTCTTTTGAATGGTTTTACTTAAGGTATCTATTTCATGTAGAGAAGCTGAGAAGTTGCAAGCCAAAAAACATGGAGTTCAGATGGGGAGAAGAGTTTGGTTTTTTGGAAACTAAATCAAGATGAAGTCCACGCAAAAGAGATATTACCTTTTACTCTGGTGATAGTATTTGGAGGGGGAACAAAAGAAGGTGTTTGGAGGGGGAACAAAAGAAGGCAGGCAGAGGATGGAGTCAGGATTGGTCAGGAAGGTAAGTGACTGTGTCATCCAAGAAGAGGTCTCTCTGGTGACCAGTTTGCATGGAGTTCAAACTGCTCAGAAGCGAAGTCATCCGGCTTCAGGTCTTGTTACTCGTGACTCATCACTCTGTTCTGGTCAGTGAGAAAGATCATGTTATAGAATTTTAAGCTTGTGAGAAGAAATGACCATGGCATTGTTTCCCCTGGGTTTGAGCAGAACTGTCTTGTGACAAGTGGTTAACAAAAATCATCTGTCTGGTTTGAGACAATAGTTGAGGCAAGGGCCTGTAAAGCCATGTACAATATGAGATATTACTTTTGTTGTTATTGTTTTGATTAAGATAATCTAGCTGAAAGGAGCCCTAGAGAGCACCTACTCTAGTTGCTTCGTTTTACTGAGGTCTGTAGGCTCACTCGAGGGTATTCATTGCCCAACAGCACACAGCAGGAACAGCACAGATTCTACGGTGAGAAACTGCTTGAAGCCCAGCTTGGTCACATACTGCACTGTTTTATGTCTTAGGGCTGGTGGAGCCTCAAAGGGACGAAGAGCCCAGTCCACGGAGTGAGCGGAGTTTGCTGGAAGGGCAGGTGTGCCAGACAAAGGGAAAGGTAAGTCGGAAACGAGGGATGGGAGGGAAAGTGAGCGGCCTGAGGAGGAGATTCAAGCTGGCCAGTGGAGCTGGAGCAGGGGTGCAGGGTGGAAAGAGAAAGTAATTTCAGCCCCTACAGGAGGAAACTGCACTCTGAGGTTTTTTTCCTTGCGATTTCGTATTACTTTGTATCCGTTTCATACCCAAAGAAAGCTATGGCTGAACAGAAGGTGCCTGCAAACACACGCGCGTGGAAGCAGTTTTATCACACCGAGTGCTCCAAGCCCTAGAGAGTGCGGCCTCCCTTCACAGAGTCTCCTGTGCAGTCCTTGTGGTTTCCCATGTGTCTACGTTTGTTGTGGTTTTTATTTTTTTGGATGTGATTAAAAAACATTAATAAGAGCTACCATTTCTACATGCCTGGCATTAGTCTGTTGAATTACTGATTAATTTAATCCTCACAAAAACCTTATGAAGTAAACGGGATTATTTTTGGCTTTTCTCATCAACTATTTTCCCCCCTTTTTTTTTGTTTTGTTTGGTTTGGTTTTTTGGTTTTTTTGAGACAGGGTTTAAAAATGTAGCTCAGGCTGGCCTCAAACTCCCCACCTTCTCTGAGGGCTGGGACTACAGGCGTTCACCTTCACAACCCAGGCTCTCAACTTTTAAACACTTTTTAGTAGCAAAACATGTCAATGTATTGCTTGATGGATTTTCAGAGTATACACATATAACTAGTTCCCAAAACAAGAAACAGATTATCAGTGCCCAAAAGGCCCCTTGTTGTCCTTTCCAGTCACTAGCCAGCCTGCAAAGCAAATACCATACTTATTTTAACAGCAGCTATCTATTTTGGGTATGTACTTTTATGTAGTTTCTTTCATTTATTCGAATTTGCACAATAATACAAAAATTATTTGTCCCTTCATTCTCCCATTACACACGATACCTCCCTCTTTTGGTGGTGTGTGCATGCGTGTGTGCATGTGTGTGTGTGTGTGTGTGTGTGTGTGCTGGGGATCAAACCCAGGGCCTTGCACATGCTCAGATAACCCTCTACCACTGAATTACATCTCCAGCCCCTGTACCCCAAACTTAAATTTTGAGACATTTTCTAAAACCACAGAGAAGTTTAAAGACTAACACAATGAATATCATATAACCTTTACCTAGACTGCGAAGAACTATTATCTCCACTTTACAGATGAGAAAGCTAAAACAAAGAGAAATGAGGTAACCAGTGCAGGTGATCCACCTGGGATCTAGTCTTGCCTGGCTTGCAGCCTGTGGTAAGACTGTGGACAGATCATGTGACTTCTCTGAGACTGTGTCTTCTGTATTTTTTTTTTTTTCTTTTTTGATGCAGAGTCTCAGTATGTAGTTCAGGTGGCCTTAAACTCACTATGTAGCCCAGGCTGGCCTTAAACTCAAGGCAATCCTGCTGCCTCAGCCTCCCAAATGGTGGGATTAGAGGTGTGTACCACTCCCCCCAGCCTGTGTCTTCATTATGAAGATGGGAGTAATAATCACACACTGTCGAGTTTCCACCCTGCTGTAAGGCTCAAATATGAGCACCATGCAAGTGTTTTGAGAAAAGTGGTGGTGCCCCAAAGGGTAATGTAGGTTCCTGGGTACCATGTAGATCCGAGTTCAGTAGGTCAGGGGTAGCCACTGGGTTTATACCTCAGCATTAGAGCACATGTTTAGTATGAAGGAGGCCCTGGGTACGGTCCGCAGTGCAAAAAACAAAAAATGAACCAAAAACGCAGTTAGAGCCAGGTTTGGTGGTGCAACCATCTGTAATACCAGCATTCTGGGAGGCTGAGGTAGGATTGCACATTTAAACCCAGCCTGGCAATTTAGTGACTTAGTGAGAATCTGTATGGAAATAAACTGAGAAAGGGACTGGGGATGTAGCTCAGTGAAGAGGCCCCTGTTCCACCGTAACACAGTCCCGGAGGCAACCAGACAAAACCCTGAAATCTGCCAGATCTGCTCAATTCATGGTAATGCCTAACCAACACTTGCCAGGACTGCTTCACTGTACAAACCCTGCTTTAATGGGATCCCACACATCTCACTGTGGATGCCATTCTTTTCCTTTTTTTTTTTTTTTTTTTTTTTGGTGCGGGAGCTTGAACTCAGGGTCTTGTGCTTGCTAGACAAGTGCTCTACTGCTAAGCTAAATCCCCAACCCCACCATTCTTTTCCTCATAGCTCATGAAGCTGAATGTGAGTTGGGGACACAAGAATCTAGTTAAAAAAAAAAAAAATCTGGTGTGAGCTGGTGTGGTGCACACATCTCTACTCTAATTCCAAAACTCTGGGAGGTTGGGTTAGGAAGATCACAACTTTAGTCCAGCCTCAAAGAAATAAAACAGGGCTCGGAATGTAATGTCCCTCAACGTGAAGACCCTACCTAGGTTTAATCCCTAGTACTGTAGGTTTGGAGGACCTGGCTCCAGCTTGGTCTCACCAGGAGCCTTCTCCACAGGCAAAAAAAAAAAGGAAACTTGCTCAACTTTGGTGAGGAGAAATGACTCACAGACTTAAGCAAAGAGAAGAGAGAGGTGCTTTGTAGGTGAAAGGGCAAATCTTCTGATACAAAATAAGAGGTTAGATTAGCAACCAGTCAGAGTAGTGGTGGAATCACTATAGGGAGAACAATTATTTGCCACAACGAAGGTAGAACATGAGACACCCAAATTAAAGAAAAAAGTAATAATTTGATTGTTTCAAGCATTGAAGATGTCAAAGGGGGACAAAACCACACAACTTTCTTTGTGCCTCTATACACTTATTTTTATTGTTTAGTACTGTATTTTTACTTTGTATTACAGACAGGGGGTACAGTAAATTTCGTGAAGGACTCTAGATACTACTCAGTCTTCTATGAGGAATATATGTATATATATATATATATATATATATATATATATATATATATATTTCTGTTTTTGGTGCAGGGGATTGAACTCTGGCCTTGTGCTTGGTAGACAAGCACTTTAACCACTGAGCTAGATCCCCAGCCCAGGAATATATTTTTCATGGGTCAATTTAGAGCTTTAATAAGACAAACAACTGTGTGCGATCCAGGTGAATCAATGCCCCTGCGGGCTTCCCACCGTTCTCGCTCCACCGCTTAACAAACATAGTTTCATCCCTCCCTCCAGAGTTGTCCCTCGATCCGTCCTCCTCACTCTGGAGGAGGGCATGGTCTCCCCCACGCCCCTGCACCTTTCACCTCCCAACTGCTCCCTCTAGTTTACCTTCCCTAAGAGTTGGGGCGGGCAGACTGACCAGTGGAAACTTCGCCCGGAGAGCCTCGCCTCTTCCAGGGAAGGAACGCACTTGAACCCCCACTGGCCCCGGGTGGCTGCACAACTTGCGTGCTCATATAATCTAGTTCAAACCCTAGAATTCAGAGGTTGATGATTTAGGTTTCTTTTTAAAACTACTGCATAGCCCCCCCCCCCAAGTTGACCATCTTGCATAAATTTAGGCTATTATCATTCCAAAGTGATTTGGAATTAAGTCTTGTCATGGAAAAAAGAAAGTATTCTAAGACTCTTTCCAGTTCACCTTTAAATTAGAAATGTTTTAGGAATTGACTTTAGGGGATCTCAACAAACTCATCATTGTTTTAAAACTTCATTATTTGTTTGCTAAAAATACCAGTCTAGAAGCCATGGTTTCCATTTTGGAAGAGCTCCACGAGGAGACTCAGCTAATCAAGTTAGTGTTTCGTCCCCTCCCCGGAGATTCAACCTCGGGCCTCGCCCATTCTAGGCACCAGTCTCGCCGCTCGAGTTTCTCCACATCCCAAAGGCGACCTGGGGCTCCCCTTCCCCAGAAGGGCAGGTCCTCCCCCTCCCTTCCCCCCTCCTCTCCTCCCCTCCTCTCCTCCCCTCCTTCCCCTCCCCTCCTTCCCCTCCCCTGGGCAGGCCGGGCCGGCTCCCGAGGCACCCCAGCTCCGGGCTCATGGCAGCCCTGGAGCCCCGCCCCCGGCACCGCCCCGGTCACGTGCGCGGCAGGGCATAAAGCTCGGCGCCCGGCACCCAGTGGAGTGCACGCGCCTTGCCTCGTCTCTTCGCACGGTCTGTCGTGGGTGCGCGGCCCGGGAGCCCCGCAGCGCCGAGATGGGGCCCCCGAGCGGGGGTGGGGGGCGCTCTGGTCCCGCGCGGCGGCAGGGGGAGGGCGGGCTGGCGGCCCGGGGTCCCCGCCTCGGTTCCGGGAGGCGTCTTTTCTGCCGGCAGCTTCAGGGCTGCCCGCGGGGACCTCCCTGTCCGCCTGGTGGTTGTGGAAGAACAACTGTATTCCAAGGGAAGCGCGCTAGGAAGCCCCGCGAAGGCAGCATTTGACGGGGCGCCGCAGCGGGCGCTCCAGCCTGCGCCAGGCTTGCCCCTCCGGGCGGTCTCACTCGTCTCCTGTGGGACCCGGCTGGTGTCTGCAGCCCCAGCCGAGTCGCCTGGGAGTTGGGCGGCGGGCTCGGCGGGCTCTTCCGCTCTTCGCTGTGCGGACTGGGAAGGGAGGCAGTTGTGACTGTGATCGTGGGGGATACTAAATTTTTTTAATTTAATTTTTATTATGCATGTTTGCAGTACGTAGTGATTAGATGCATCGTGGGAAGTTGATACATGTACACACGTCTTATTTTTTTCCTGTTTTCTGTTTTTCGTTTTTACTTCCCCTTCCCTTTTTCTCCCTGTGGGATACTAAATTTACACTGAAGTCCTGAAATGTTTCTCGATTCTTCGGAGCACCACCTTCTCTTGTGCTTAGTTACTAGTTTCAGTTCTTTCACGAGAAAGGTAAAATAAATCCTCCAGAGTGCTCCAACTTGATAGACCAGACTCTGTGGTCCCCAGGGAAGGCCAAGAGTTCTTCTACAGGATTTGAATCTCTCTTTAGTATTGACGTGGATTTTAACCTGGTTGCTATGTTTATGAACAGATTTTGCTCTTCAAAAGTGCCCTGGTTGAGAAACAAGGCAAATAGATAAAACAGCCTTACTTTCCCCTGCTGAGCCTCTTTTTCGTTCAAAAGGTGCACGGATGCTTTAAAAATTGTCTGAGGGGATGTCTGCGCCGGAGGACCCCGAGCTACAGGGTGGGAACAAGTGCGCCTGACTCCTCTTTGGGTTTTCTTCTCCTTCACATTAGCATTTGCTTGGATTGCGAACTGAATATGGCAGTCTTAGCCTGTATTTTGAAGTAAGTTTCTCTTCCACAGGTTGCTCTTCCACAGGTTGCTTTTTCTCTAAGGAGGAAAACAATGGCTTCTGTGGCAGTTGATCTACAACCGGTAGGAGTTTTAAATAGCCCTCTTGCCTCCTGTCTCTCCTTGCGTTTTTTGAGAAGTTAATGTTTGCCTTTCTTTGGTTACAGAGTGTGGTGACGAGGGTGGCCAGCCTGCCCTTGGTGAGCTCCACGTATGATCTCGTGTCCTCAGCGTATGTCAGCACGAAGGATCAGCATCCCTACTTGAGGTCTGTGTGTGAGATGGCCGAGAAGGGGGTGAGGACTGTGACTTCGGCAGCTATGACTAATGCTCTGCCCATCATCCAGAAGCTGGAGCCACAAAGTGAGTTCTGACTGCCCCCTCAGGATTCATTCCAGGATTCATTCCAGGGCGTGGGGTATGGTGGGACAGGGAGGTCTGAGGCAAGCAGGATCATGAATTCAAGGCCAGCCTGGGCTGCATAGCAAGACCTTGTCTCAAAACAAAACAAAACAAAACATATTTAGTCTAAGGGACTGTTCAGGAGTGAGTGCTAGATTATAACAATCTTAGACAAATCACCACTATCAACTGCATTCTAGTAGTTACAAATTCTGTGTAAATATTGATCTTGAATGCCTATAGTTTTTTTTAAGTAATAGACTCAAACCACTTTATATTTGGATCAGAGTGGTTCTTGTGACTCTCTCTCAGCCTTCCAGAGCTGGGATTACAGGCGTGCCTACCACATCTGGCTAAACCACCTCATACTTTTTATTGTTGTATTTCTTATACATTAAATATGTGAAATAAATTGATTGCAATTAAGAAAAAAAGGAGTGAGTCCTAAGCACATGCCTGCAATATCAGGTAATTCTCTGCACTTCCTGAAGCACATACAGGTACTTCTTTTACCTGGAAACTACCAGTAACCATTATTGTCATAGAAGGCTACTTACTAGCTGTGCAGATGTGTGTTATTACCAGGTCACCAGGCAAGCATCCAGAGGGGGCACTGAAAAAATTGACTTTCTTGGAGCTGTATGGAGTATATGAACTTTTCTAATTCTCAGATGAATTTGGTATGAGTGCTTTGTATGGTCATCTCTAGGAGGAGCTTGGACTAAAATATGGGCCTTGTTAGGGAGATCCCAGGTGCTATTAGTACACTGTTTCCTGGTAAGAATCCGGAATGTATTGCTGTGTGCTGAATTGAGTAGGGATTAAGCTGGCATGGAAATGCTGATTTTGAGAGGAGTTTTGCATACCTCATTCCCTGAATGGGGGCTCTCGGAAGTCTGGCCACTCTTGGCATTAATATGAGGGGCCCGTGGACGAGGAAGACACTTCTTAGCCAACTTCCTACTTGGCCTTTTGGTACCTCTGCCTGCGCTAGTCTCATAGTCCTTTGTTTCCCTGTTAGTGGAAGCAAGTTGTCAGCAATTTGCCAAGCCTCTTCCTGACTGTGCCAAAGAAAGCAGGCGTTGCTTTTTGTGGTAAAAGGTCAACATTCTTGCTGTTTTTTCAGTAAAGGTATCAAGTATAGTCATGTGCTTGCATTTTACACCTACACTCTTACGTTAACATTTTGCCATTTGTGGGTCTTTCAGTTGCAGTTGCCAATACCTATGCCTGTAAAGGGCTAGACAGGATTGAGGAGAGATTGCCTATCCTGAATCAGCCAACGACCCAGGTGAGCTTGGGACCAAAGTGTGCGGCGTGCTGCTCACGCGTGTTTGTGTTTTGTCTGTGTAACAGACAGACTTGCAAATGCTTGTGCCATAACCTGGCTGTGGATCTTTTTTAGTGATACTGGGGATTGAACTCGGGCTTGCAAATGCTCGGCAGAGGTTCTTCCACTGAGCTACATCCCCAGCCCTGGGTTTATTTGTGAAAGAATAATGGTACTGTTGTCAGGTTGTATCTGAGGAGAAAAGAATGCCTTTGGCTAGAATATGTAGAGTCTGACCTCTGTTTGTGACTTTGCCTCTGCCGTGCAGAGGGATAAAGTGGTTCTGTTGAATAAATGACTTAGACATCGTGTTGGATACATGGTGAAGTGGTATGTGGAAGGTTTTCTCCCTTGGCTTCACGCAGTGCTGATGGGGACCACTGTGCATTCGGGACAGCTAGACAATGCTGACAAAAATGATAGCTTCATCCACCCCTGTGATCTTTTTTATTCAGATAATGTCTTTTTTTCCCTCAGATAGTGTTTTAAAATTTTCTTTCAGATTAAGAGTATAGCATGGAAGTAGGCAGGATGCTGAGGCAGGAGGATCAAGAGGCCAGCCTGGGTTATATAGCAAGTTAAAGGCTGGCCTCTATATAATGAGGCCCTGTCTTATACCACCACAACAAAAGGCATACAGCATGGTCCAAAATTATAGGGGAAATTTCTGGCTCTGTGTCTTTCACAATTGAAATAGATGAAGTCTAGTGTACAAGCTTTAGAATGCTTGTATGTATCTCTTTAAATTTTCACTTATATTGCTTGAGAGTATTCTAATGATGAGTTGTTTTCTGTTTTTCCATTTTAGGTATTTTCTTTAAATTTTGGAGACCTGCGTATATTTAAAATTAAACAAAAAGTTACATGGTGTTTGCTCTATAAGTACCTTCCCCTGAGGTAGTAACAAGTAATTTAAGGAAGATTGCTTGTCAGTGTTCTTTGCGGCTAACCTGCTGCCATGTCTTCCCTATCCCTCCCCTCATGTGTCTTCCCTTAACCTAGATCATTCTATGCTAAGTGACAAATATCTGAGACTACTTCCGGCATTATAGAGAACTGGCCGGCCTGTAAGCCCAGAACTTGAGAGGCTGAGGCAGGAGGATCACTATGACAAGGCCCGCCTGAACTATAGTGACTGTCTCAGGAAAAATAAAAAAGATGGAGAACTGGCAGTTCCTCCTTGTGTTGGCCATCTCAGGTTGTGTGCACAGGGTACATATGATACGCTCTTAGGCAGGGGTGAGCTGCTCTCAGTGTAAACTTGCCAACATGGAAAGTGCCATTCTTCTCTGGTTTAAACCAACTTTGTGGCCACCACCCTGATGTCCCCATCTTGTCTAGAAAACCAACTACCTTGACAAATTTCCTATCTGTTTACCTCGTTTGCACCTTCAGCAGTCTTTAAGGGTGGCACAGCTCAGGCAAATGGACTTGACAAAGAAATTCAGGCTCACTTAATGTTAGCACCTTGCCCAAGACCTAAAGTTAGAGTGAAAGGGCCGGATTCCTTTTCTCAGTGCTCCAATGATAGTCCCTTCCTAAGACCTTAAATATGTATCTGTGGCTGCATTTCTCATCTGTGAGTTCATCTGCTTTGCCTCTTACAGGTTGTGGCAAATGCAAAGGGTGCAGTGGCTGGGGCAAGAGATGCTGTGACAAAGACTGTGAGTGGGGCGAAGGACTCTGTGGCCAGCACGCTCACAGGGGTGATGGACAAGACCAAGGGAGCAGTGACTGACGGTGTGGAGAAGACCAAGTCTGTGGTTAATGGCAGCATTAACACAGTTCTGGGGAGTCGCATGATGCAGTTCATGAGCAATGGAGTAGAAAATGCCCTGACCAGATCTGAGCTGCTGGTAGACCAGTACCTCCCTCTCACCGAGGAAGAGCTGGGTAATGGGAATTTTGTCTTGCAATAATGTTTTGTGTCTTAAACAGACTTTAGAAGATGGCTTCATGTAGAGAGAATTTATATCCCCAAAACATTCACCTATTTTCAGTCTAAGTGTTCAGTTGTACAGCTATTACTGCAGTCAGGTTTTAGACCATTTTCTTACCCAGCATGCCCTTCATGCCTGTTGGCAGTCAGTCCTCATGTTGTTTCCCAACCAACCATTAACACATTCCGGCCAGCTTGAACCACTGGTGGCACACGCATGCCTGTCCCACTGGGCAGCTTGTACCATGCTGTAGGACTGTCACATGCCGCCCGGTGGGACAGTCATGCATACACCACCAGCGGTTCTGAGCTTCCTGGCAGTGAGACCTACGAATTATGGCCCTGTTGTGAACATGTTCACCTTTCTGTCTATAGATTTTCCTTGTTAAAGCAATCTTAAGTTAATTATTGTACATAGTAAGTTTTGAAACTTCAAGAGAAATTAGTCTCAAATATTTTATGTCGATGGGTTGCCTTTCAGAATTGTCTTTAAAAAGAATCTTCACTAATGTAGGCAGATTAGTCCCTACAATGAGCCAGGTATTGTGTTACTCCAGAAGCTCACTGTAGTGTGTAGACCCATGTACTGTGTATCAGGTACTGTAATGTGATTAGGGTGGTCAATCCCAGAAGCAGCCAGGAGCGGTTTTAAGAAAATAAGAGTATATTTGCTAGATGGGTGGGCAGAATCAACAAAGTAAAAACCCAGGGTAGAGTTCAGGCCTTACCACTTATAGCGCTGATCCCTTACATTTTTTGTACCTTGCTTCTAACTTTAGAAAAAGAAGCAAAAAAAGTAGAAGGATTTGATGTGGTTCAGAAGCCAAGTTACTATATTCGACTGGGATCCCTGTCCACCAAGCTTCGCTCCCGGGCCTACCAGCAGGCTCTCAGCAGGGTTAGAGATGCTAAGCAGAAAAGCCAGGAGACCATTTCTCAGCTCCATTCCACTGTTCATCTGGTGAGTAGAGCTGCATGCGTGCTATTTGAAGGGAGTTTTTCTGTCTCAAGAGATAAGAGTAAATGTAATCATGAAAGCTAAGAATTTTGATCTTATGAGGAATCTAATAGAAAAAAAACAGGCAAAGAGCATACAGACAACTCACAAAAAAGGAAGTATAACTGAAAATATGAAGTTACGCTGGTTTTACTCTAAGGTATCCAAATGCCTCCCTTATCCTGTGACACTAACAAAATTTTTTTCTTTGGTGCCAGGGATTGAACTCAGGGCCTTGTGCTTCTAGGCAAGCACTCTAACCACTGAGCTAAATCCCCAGCCCTAACAAAATTTGATACTGTTGGTAATGATGGAGAGCAAGAGCAATGCTTGTGTACTTCTGGAGGATTTAAGAATGGGACTGATTCAAGAGACTGTTCTAGAAAAGTTATAAACACAGCTATATCTGAAACACCTTTAATTGTAGGAATTTTTTTTTGCAGATAAATACTATCTATATTTGTTTAGAGTTGCAAGAGACTACAATAGTGCACATCAACTGTAGAAGACTAATTAATACATCACAATAGACTATCGTGTAGTTGTTGAAGATTGCCAAATTACAGAATGTTATGTGGTGTCCTAGTGTAAGAAAACCATTCTTGGAAAAGGAAATGAGTAGCTGGCAACAGGAAAGCTGGAGATTGAATTCCTCCCCTTTCTTACAATTCTAACTTATCCTTGATAAGTTAGATATATAGATTCTTTTTTAGTTGTCTTACTTGTGTTAAACTAGAGGTAAACTTTGAGTCAGTGGTTAAATTAGTTATTAGTTAAATAGGGGCAGTAAAGAGCTACTACAGCATGGTTTACTTACACATATTGATAATAAATAACAGTGAAAGCAGGGATAGTTCTCATTAAAGTCTTACAGAAATTCTTGGTTTTTGTTTTATTTTTTGCCTCCCTCCCTTTCTTCCTTCCTTTTTTTTTCTTTTGTGGTATTGAGGATTAAAGCTGGAGTCTTGCATATGCTGGCCAAGTGCTCTAATACTGAGCTACATCAGCCTTAACTCTTGGTTCTTATGTCTCCTGATTTATATCATAGAGCTGCAAACAGGCTAATGTGAATGTCTGACTAGTATGTTCTTTTGTCTTATTTCATTGTGTTCTAGATTGAATATGCCAGGAAGAATGTGCATAGTGCCAACCAGAAAATTCAGGATGCTCAGGATAAGCTCGCACTCTCATGGGTGGAATGGAAGAGAAGCATTGGCTATGATGATACTGATGAATCCCACTGTGCTGAGGTAGGACGACCAGGACAGTCGTTCCATATAAATTCTGAAGACGTTCTTACCGGCCTTTCATTCCAATTTTCCCTTAATTTCTCTTAGAATAATTTCTTTGAAGTTTAAACAATATTGTGTACATAAATTGTTTCTTATGTGGCAGAAAAGTAAAATTGAGGAGGAAGCAACTTTATCTAACAACCTACAGAAAAGATGTTGCCCCACATTGCTCTAACAATGGGTGCAGACTAGCAGGGGATACAGACATAGTGGGGTTTTTTTGTTGATTTTATTTTATTTTATTTTATTTTTTTCAGACATAGTGTTTTGACAGGAAGAATACAGGTCCTATAAGAATGTATGGGAAGGCCACCTAACATCACCTTCGAGTTGAGGTGGGTGAGTCAGGTGGCTTCTGGGAGAGATATGAGTGCAAATTTGAGAACTAATGAGTAAATAAATTAGATGAAAGGGCAATAAAGGAATTGATGTTCCAGACAGGAGAAACAGCATATTGCATGTTATAATTCTAGAAAGAGGCTCTTTGTGCCCCCAAAGTTAGTGTGCATTTTCCCTTGAATTCAGTATCGACTGTCTGTTCATATCATGCCATCTTATTTGAGGACGGAAAATCTAAATTACACTACTAACATGAAGTATGTTTTCATTCTCTCTGGTGTCTCCTGCCAAGATGATAAACTTTGGAGACTTAGTCATTAATTTAAAACTCCCACTCGGGGGCTGAGGATTGCTAGCTCAGTGACTAGAGTGCTTGCCTTGCAAACACAAGGGCCTGAGTTCGATCCCTGGCACCACAAAAAAAAAAAAACAAACAAACCAAAACCAAAAAAAAACTCCCACTCAGCTATTTTCTGGGTGTTATCGGACAAGTTATTTAGACTCTGAGCTTATGTTTGTAGCTGTGAAATATGAATAATACTACTGTGCTTTGTGTTATGAGAGTTTTAAAAAGTCAATGAATCCCTATTTTGTGGTGGACAAATAACTGGCTTTCTGTGATTGAGGCAATTCATGGATAGCCCTGTTGGATCCACTGCTAATTCTTACTTGCTTATTTTTAGCACATGGAGTCACGTACTCTTGCTGTTGCCCGCAACCTGACTCAGCAGCTGCAGACCACGTGCCACACCCTCCTGTCCAGCATCCAGGGGTTTCCGCAGAACATCCAGGATCAGGCCAGCCACTTGGGGGTCATGGCTGGCGACATGTACTCGGTGTTCCGCAGTGCCGCCTCCTTTACAGAAGTGTCTGACAACCTCCTGACTTCTAGCAAAGGGCAGCTGCAGAAAATGAAGGAATCTTTAGATGATGTGATGGATTATCTTGTTAACAACACGCCCCTCAACTGGCTGGTAGGTCCCTTTTATCCTCAGCTGGCTGAGTCTCAGAACACACAGAACCAGGGTACAGAGCTGCACGAGACCAGCCAGCAGTCAGAGCACAGAGCTTAATAACCCTGTCCTTGTCACCAGTCTCAAGACAAGTAGCCAGGTGACACCTTCTGTCACCTGGAAATTAACCTGATAGCTGACTCCATGTTGGAAAAGCAGATAGCTAGGAAAGGAGTCTTTGGTTGTAGTCATTTCCAGCTGGCTTAAGAGCTTTAAAGTTTCTGGCATTAGCAGATAAATTCTGTTTATCTGGTTGGTAAGAAAAACATATTAGCCTTGTCAGAGCCTGGCCAGAACTCAGTCCCAGTGCACTGATGGCCTCATTTTGTGGCCATTGTGTTACGACTATTAGTGTCTGTTTAAACTAAATGAAAATGCCTTCATGTGTGCTCTATATAAACTGGTGATTGCTCTGGAATAGTCTGAGCAGGCATCCTCATTGGTTTGTCTAATGATGCATGCTTGTACAACTTGATTTTCGGTTTTTAGTCCTTATAAAGGAACACTGCCTTTGAAATCAATAAAACAGCAAGTAGATCAGTTTTTGTTCCATGTGCTTTGTGTGTCGCTTTCATAGAACTGCTTGATTTGCATGACAGTTACTAACCCACACGCGTGGATTCCAGCAGGTCTGTTAGGGCATTGGGCAGGGCGCTGGCATTGGAAGATGTGTGTGGGTAACAGTTTTCATACAAAAGCTAGTAAGAGTCTGGGCACAGTGGCACACAGCTGTAGTCTCAACTGCTTGGGAGACCGAACTGGGAGGATCACTTGAGTCCAGGAGATTGAGGTCAGCCTTGGCGACACAGCAGCAGCCTCACAGAAAAGAAAGGGAGAAGTTGGGTGTGGTGGCACATGCCTGTAATCTCAGCACCCAGCGAGCCTGAGGCAGGAGGGTCACAAATGTGAGCCCAGTTTGAGCAACTAAGCAGTTATAACCCTGCCTCAAAATAAAAAATTTTAATAAGGACTGTATTTCCACGTGAAAGCCCTTGGTTCAGTCCCTAGTACTGGAGAGAGACAGAGCAAGCTAGCTGATGCCCACATTACTCTTTTACTACATAGGTGATGGTTGTTCCTTTAATCTACCAATTTACTAGAGTTTCATGGATTTTTAAGGCAGTGAGAAGACCTATTAATGGCTGACTGCCTTGTTGAAAAGGAATCAAAACTGATAGGAAGCAAGTGGGTAACGTAGAGACAGCAGGTATTTCTTGCTGAGGGGCCAGTTAAAAGTGTGAGCCTGCCAGGTGTGGTGGCTCATGCCTGTAATTCCAGCACCCTGGAGGCTGAGGCAGGTGGTTCTCAGGAATTTGAGGCCAGCCTGGGCGACATAGTGAGTTCAAGGCCAGCCAGAACTACCTGGTGAGACTTTGTCTCAAAAAACAAAGCAAAACACAACAACAAAAAAGTGTCAGCTATAGGTTGTTCCTTGTCCATTTTCAGCTGTTTTTACTTACTGTGTTATGACTGGGGAGAAAGCACCCTGAGGTGTTGGTGAGGCACCTATAGAAAACCGTGAGAGAATAATTAGAAATAAAGAGGCTTTGGGCCCTCTGGAGAAAGCCTGGCATGTGGGTCTTTTAACCCCTTTAGTGGTGGTTGGTCATGAACCTTCTTACCACAAAGCTGCAGTTTGGCAAATTTGCAGAAAAGCAAATTACAGAACTTGTGACGGTGCTGTAGCTGGAGTTCGTGCCACTCAGGGTGGGCCTTCAATTTTATAACCTATTTAAATAGTTAAAATGATGTATGGAGAAAAATGTAGATAATTTTTTATAATTATTTATTAAGTTAAAAAATAGAATAATCTACAATGTTACTTAAAGTGGAAAATTAAAATGACCTGTAGAGAAAAGTTAAGATAATTTTTGCATGGATTTATTCATTATATTAAATATATGGTTTACTATAGTTATGCTGTGAAGTTTCCGCAGCCTCTTACAGCTAGAAAAGTATGTTTCCGGGAACCAGAACCAGCACACAAGGGCTGTCTCTACGCCAGGTCATCTCATTGGTTGACGCACCAATTGAACACAGCAGCGTCTGTAGCCACAACTGCTTGCCCATGAATTGTGCTGAGGAGCTGCAGTGGTGGAGACACATGTGGGAACCACTTAGTAATTCGTGTGAGCTGTCGTGCAGTAGAGACTGCTGTGTTCGGATGAACATGGGAAATCTTAGCTTAACATCAAATACAGTTCAAAAGAACCATAAATTATTATCATAATTTATTATGGTCCATAATAAATGAACCATAATAGTTTACTGATGCAAGGAAATGCTAATAATCATATTAGTAATAATGTTTTTGAAAGAATTCTTTACAAAACATTACAAATGTTGCAAAGAGTACATTCAGTAAAAAATGAGAACATTTTAAGAGTGCAGTAAACTGCAGATTTAACATTTGGATTTTGTAGTTGATCTGCTGTGTTAAAATGGAGTAAATTGCTGGGTGTGTGGCATACGCCTGTAATCCCAACACATAGGAGGCTGAGGCAGGAGGATGGCTTTGAGTCTGAGGCCAGCCTAAACTATATAGTGAGACCCTATTTTAAAAGGAGTAAATTGTCACAATATAGTTTTCCTTCTGGCCAATAATATACCACCAGAGGTGGACTGCCCCTTCTGCTCCTCCCAGCTGTGGTGCTGACTTGTGAAATACAGCTACATGCTTCTGCCTATGCCTGCTAAAAGTGAGCAGAAATGCCTGCCCTTCAATTGAATTGAAGGTTTTGTTTGTTTGTTTTTCGAGACAGGATCTTACTATGTAGTTCAAGCTGGCCTTGAACTCACAGCAGTCTTCTGGCCTCAGCCTCCTGAGTGCTGAGATTACAGGTCTGCACCACCATACCAGGCTAAAGTTTAAATCAAAATTTGTCTCATTCTGCCTTTTATCCTATGAAAACAAAGATCATATAACTTTACACATTTCTTTGGGGTGAATGAATCTATCAAAGCTTTTTTTATCAAAGTTACAAATATTTTCTCCCCGTGACTTGTAGAATCCATAGACAGGTGAGTTGAGATGAAGGGCAGGAACTCCTGGACTTACTTAAAGCTGCTCTTTGTTTTGCAGGTAAGATGCTTCTGGTTTCTGGGAAGGGTGAACTTTAATGATTTATGGGCTTCCAGAATGGAGCCTACCCATTCATTCGCCTGGCTGTCTCCAGTGAATGGTCTTTTCTAGAGCCTCTGCCTCTTTTTTGAGACAGGGTCTTGCCCTGTGGTTCAGGCCGGCCTTGAACTCATGGTGATCCTCCTGGGTTAGCCTCCTAACTGCTGGGGTTACGAGTGTGTGTCCGCTATCCCTGAGCAGCCACCTACACTTTTAAAGAACATCCCTAAAAACAAAACGTCCCTTCTGCTTGTAATGCAGGTGATCCACTGACCACAGTTTGAGATGGAGTCTCACTCTGTAGCCCAGGCTGGCCTTGAACTCTTGGCAATCCTCCTGCCTCAGCCTGCCAAGTGCTAGGAGTACGGGCATGCTCCACCCTACCTACCTCATTGTTAGATAAGTAAAAAGAATATGAAAAAAAAGTGATTTTAAACCTGAAACCAAAGAAAGAGGGAAAAGAAAGAAAATAGGGATGGAGTTGTCTATACCCCTTTTTCTTTTAATAAGATCCACAGTGTGAGTTCCATAAAATGTCTTGAGAGGACGTTGGTCAAATGTGGTAGCGCACCCCTGTAGTCTCAGATACTCGGGAGGCTGAGGCAGGAGGATCAAAAGAGCAAGGCCAATGTGGGCAATTTATCAAGATCCTGTCTCAAAAATTAAAAAAAAGGGGTTAGAGATAGAGCTTAGTGGTAAGAGCTTGCCTAACGTGTGTGAAGCCCTGGGTTTGATGTCCTGAATCGCAAAACATCTGCTCAAATGAATCACATATGTGGGGATTAACATTGACTAGTTGAATGCTGTACAATAGGTAGGTAGCAAGAACTATCTTCATTTTCTTGTCCCCAATGCTAACATGGCCCCAGCCTGAGAATTCTAATTATATCCTCGCCTTGTCAGAAAAGAACAAAGCACCGTGTACAAAGCATCCTACTCAAGGGCGGGGCAGGGGATGTGCACCGGCCCACTTGGCTGTTGTAGCTGTTCAGTGATAGGTAAAAAGAACAGAGCAGAACTGGTGTGCACTCAGCCCTCCAGTGTGCAACTCAGTAAGCTGCATAAGCAGCGGTGAAAGGTCTCTGTTGACATCTCTCAGCAAGGTTGGTCTAACCATTACCTCTTGCACGATCCTATGATAGCCTTATACATTTGAATTACTTTTGTGCAACACTAACATTTAGGGCTTTTTAATATTTATACTCTTTAAAAATAAATTTTCTAATCCTGTGTCATGTTTATTAACACTGCTTATGTACTCACCTCTCTCAGCAAGTTAAATTGTCACGGATGGTGTTTTTGTCTGTGTAGTGGCCTCTCCTATCCACAGCCCAGGGCCACCACTAACCCGCATTTATAAAAGTTAGAAAAAAACACACTGTAGCTGGTCTTGGTGCTTTACACCTCTAATTTCAGTACTCTGGAAGGCTGAGGCAGGAGGATTGAAAATTTGAGCCCAGTCTGGGCAAGGTAGGGACTTAGGCACTGCCTCAAGATTTAAAGTCTGGGCATGTAGCTCAGTTCCAAGGCCCTGGGTTCAATGCCCAGTACCACCACCACCAACAAAACAAAAGAGAACAATCCAAGAAAAACAAACACTGCATTCTTAATATCTTTAGCGCCATCTTCTGGAAATGTGTTGTAATAACTGAAGCTGTGAGGTCCGTGATGTGCAGGATGCCCCTGTGAGTCGCATAGTGAACAACTTTAAGAATGTACACAGTGCCCCTGGGGATTCTAGCACAGTCATTTGGTTATCGTGAAAACGTTGTGTTGTCAGTCTTCTGGCCTTCCAGGGTGGGTCTCTGGTTACCTCAGCAGTGTCACAGTATGCATCTGATTCTGGTTTCGGCCTCCATCCCTGATAGGTATTCTCAGTAAGTTAATGCCTTGCTGCTTTGATGGCTCATAACTATTTTGTTTGTGTCAGTGAAACAGGGATTTATTTTATAAATCTATTAAATGATTTTCTCGTGCCACTTTTCCAAAAACCCTGTGCAGATGGTCCGGCAAGACTACAAATTTATAAATGAAAGTTACTGTGAAAACTCAGTAACCTCTTATCTGTCCTGTTGGCTCCTGTTTCCTTCATGGCCCACACTGCTGCCATCGAGTGTGCGAACAGTCTGACGTTTGAGATAGTCCAGTGGGAATGGGACCTTGAATCATTCTGAGCCTGCAGGATGTGGATTGAATTGTGCCTGTGGCTCTCTTAAACCATCTTGGAGACTGGAATTATTTTTTGTGGTGTTTAGAGAGATTAAAACTCTGAGTGAGGAATCTCCTATATTCTGCAAAGAAATCTACTCTGCCTGGCCCATGTATCACTTTGGAGGGCTGCATGTGTGTGTGTGTGTTGGTTCTGAATTAAACAATAAAAATTACTGTTTATAGAGCAGCTTTCACAAATGAGCTCATATTGCCTTTATTCCTCACCTGCAACTCAATTAGGTGTTTTCCTCACTTGAGAGGAGGGAACTGAGGTTGAAAAGCGCTAAGTAGTAAGGTGGGGACAGTGTCCTACTGATGTTGAAGTGTGTATTTTTTCCATCCTAGCATTGCAGCCCAGTGATAGCAGAAAAGTCCAGCTTGCTTCCTTCTTTGGGGCCCAGAAATCTCTTTGCTTGTATTCTCTGTGTTGCAGCTTTGTGTTCTGTTTTATGCTGAGTAAAAACAAAGAGTGATAATAGATAAGATTTAATAAGATAGTAAAATAGATGCAAATTAATAGATGTTAAGAACAAACAAGTAAGCCAGGTGTGGTGGTGCCCACTGGTAATCCCAGCACTCAGGAGACAGAGGCAGATGGATCACCAAGAGTTCGAGGCCACGCTGGGCTCCACAGCAAGTTCAAGGCCAGCCTCAATTACACAGTGAGACCTTGTCTCAAAAAAAAAAAAAAAGGCAAAAACAAGAACAGGTAGCTTGTTGTATGTTAAAATATACATGTAATAGAAACAGTTCATTTTTTGGTGGTACCAGGGATTGAACTCAGGACCTTTGTGCTGAGCTACATTCTCAGCCCTTTTTGAAAAACAATTTTTTTGAGTGTATGACTGATACGTAATGACTATTATAAGAAATAAAAAGGAGAGACAGAGAAAGACTTGCAGCAAGTACAGGCTTTATCAAGGTACAGACCTGAGGGGGCCACTGGCTCCGAAGTACTGGAACAGCAGCTCTTCCAGAGTAAGAGCTTCCTGGGGGAGCAGAGAACGCAGGAGCTGGAAACTAACTGTTCTGGGATCAAGTCATTTTAGTCTGTGGTCACTAGTCTGTTCCATGTTTTCATAAGGTTCCCTGTGTTTCTGGAGCTCAGGGGCTCCTGGTCTGGAATGGTGTGTTCCATAAACAGGAACTAGGCCAGTTAATTAGGGGTGAAGTATTGTTACAGGGCTAAGAGAATGTAGGGAAAGGTTGGAACTCATGGGAAGATGTCCTTTGGACTTTTCCTTTCAGATATATTTACTTTGGGGTATTGGTATATCTATATATCACATCTTGAGCCTTTTTCCTTCCTGTCTTCTCTGCTGCTTCTTATCCCCACTCCCATTCCTTTTTTAATTTTTAATTTGAGATGTGGTCTCACTAAATTACTAAGTTGCCCAATCTGGGCTCCAACTTGATCCTCCTGCCTCAGCCTCCCCGAGTGCTGGGACTGCAGACACGTGCCACATGAATTCGTAGGGAAAAGTGCAGTGAGAGCCACAGACAGCCAGGTAAGGGGCTGATGAACAAAGCAAAACTCTTCTTGTCTTTTTGTTTGTTAGTTTGTATTTCTTCAGACGATCTCACTGGGTAGCTTGAGTTGACCTCGAACTTGCTATGTACCCCAGGCTAGCCCTGATCCTTCTGCCTCAGTCTGCTGAGTGCCACATTTATCATTTTAGCCATTTTTAAGTGTATAATTCACAGTGTGATCCTACTATGACCAGTACTCATCTACAGAGCTATCACCCCACTTAAGTGCTGTACCCATTTATTCTACAGACTTGAACATTAACTCCTCCCTCAGTCTTTTCCTCCCTTCTTTTTTTTTTTTTTTAGTACATGTTTGTAGTCCATATTGATTATAATCAATGTGGAGATTAGGTATATGTGTATAATGTACTGTGTTTTAATTCTTTTTATTCCCTTTCTCCACCCTTCCCCCCTTTTTTTTTTGTTTTGTTTTGTTTTTTAGTTATTTTGACTCTGTTAGGCTATCAGCTACTTTTTTCTCTCTACCCTGAAGATTCCAGTCTTTAACAATTTATCCTGCCTTACTAATTTTCTTTTTTTGATGCTGGGCATCCCAGGGCCTTGCTTATGCTAAACACATACCCTACCATTGAGCTACACTACAGCTCCTTACATCTCAACCATTACAAAGCCATGTGCCTACTCAATTGTCAGACATTTTCCAACAAGGTTTGTATTTTTGGAAGACACAGTTACATAAAATGGAATATTATTGTTTTTATTATAGAATATTATTATTTTGAGCAATCAGTTGATAACCAGAAATGCTTTATATCTTCCATTAAAAAAAGACTTAATAGATTCTACCACTGGTTGGTTTCATTTTAAAGAAAAATTTTACACTGAGGCAGCAGAAGTAGGAAGATCAAGAGTTCAAGGCCAACCTGGGCTACATAGCAAGACCCTGTCTCAAAAACAAAAAAAAAAAAAACCAGAGGCGGGGAGAGAGAGATTTCATTAGTGCTTTCATAGTAAGTGTGGATTGCAGGAGTAAGGCAACAAATAGCTTTTTTTTGGACAAGGTAAAGTTTACCTACATTCAGTACGTAGTTTCTAAGAGCACATGTGGACCTGAAAGTTCACTTCACCAGTGTTTAATAAATAGCCAAGAGTCTTTTTTTACAGGTGTTCGATTTCACTGCCATAGACTTGACATCAGAGACTGATGAAATTCCAGATATTATACCTTTGGATGAGGAGGATGAAGCAAATCATTCACATGCTAATGACCTGCTTTTTCAGGGCAAAATGTTGAATAACTAACATACAAAAACAAATGGCTGAATATGAAATTTGTATCACATTAAACTATGTTTACTCATGTAGCTATTCCTGCGGATTTTTGGAATGTTAGTATGTGTTTTGGCTGCTTGCTTTTAACTGCAATGAACCTGATTGATCTAAACTTTTGTAAGACATCTGTGTCATGTATTATTTTGTATAATTCTTCCAAGTTTAATTACGGAAATGCCTATAATAAAAACTGAGCTGTGTTATAACCTTGAATTAGAGTGGAGCTTATGTTTATTTGTTTTTACTGGACATTTATTGTTTTTGTTTTGTATTGTTGTCTCTGAGGATTCAATTCTGCTTCTTTTTTTTTAATAGCACACTTATGTCTTTAGGGATCTCAGTGGATTTGCTGGTCGAGAGTTTTTGCCTTTGTCAGGTGTGGTGGCCTATGCCTGTGATTTCAGCCCTCTGGGAGGCTGAGAAAGGAAGATCACAAATTAGAGCCCAGCCTGGGCAATTTAATGGGGCCCTATTTCAAGATAAAATATTTTTAAAAAGAGTTGGTCATGTAGCTCAATGAGAAGGTCCTGGGCTCAATCCCCAGTAAGGAGGGGAGTTGCTTTTCCTTAGCCTGGGAAGAGGAGGGCATGTGAGTGAACAAAAGGAGGTCAACTGGGGGGAAGCATAGCATGATGGGTAAAGACTCAGACTATAGGTTATAATTTCTCTCTTTCCTTCCTTCCACCTTTTCTTCTTTTTTTCCTCCTTTCTTTCTTTCTTTTTTTTTTTTTTTGAGACAGGGTCTTGCTTCATAGGCTGGCCTTGAGCTTGCTATGTAGTTCAGGCTGGCCTTGAAATTGTGGCAGTCCTTCTGTCTTAGCCTCCCCAAGTGTTGGGCTTATAGAACTGCACCACTATGCCCAGCTGTAGGTTATAATCCTGCTCTGCCCCTTACTGTGCAACCTTGAAGTCAAAGCCTGTGCTTGCCAGGCAGGCACTGTTACCACTGAGCTAAACCCCCTTGAATAGGTTACTTAATATCTCACTGTCTCAATTTTCTCATCTAGAAAATGAGACTAGTATGAGGTTTGTTACAAAGATTAAATAATTAACATTCGTGAATGTTTAGAGTGGTGTCTGGCCCAAAACAACATTAAATAAGTCTAAGTTACATAAGTAAATTGGAGAAACAATGGCTAACCCAGTAGCTGTGAATATCCCTAGTACCCAGGTTGTGGTCACAGAATACCACTTCCTGATAAAAGAAACCAGAGTTTCTTGAAGAAATGGCTGTTTCCAGTTCTGAGATAGGAAATATGCAAAATGAGTCTTGAACTTCTTGAAAAAGCCAATTTGAAGAGATTCTCATTGGCCAAATATGGGATGATATAATAATATGGATAAGAGATGCAATAGATTGAATCCCATAAGTACATTTAAATCCATGAATTAGGGGTTGGGGATTTAACTCACTAGTAGAGTGCTTGCCTAGCAAGTGCAAGACCCTGAGTTTGATCCCCAGCACCTCCCTCAATAAATAAATCCATGAATTAAGAGAGAGAGAGCGTGTGCGCGAGAGAGTTGAGAAAAGTGTTAGGGTTCAGAGGGACAGGCCTAAGATCTCACTTAAGTTATTGTGGATATTGAATGGGAACAGGCATCATAATTGTGTTTTATCTGCTAAATTGTGGTTGTGGAATAGGTATAGAACTGGGTTTTGCCAGTAAATGTGGCAAAGAGAGAAAGGAACTAGGGAGCTGATGATGTGTTCAAATTAATGATTACAATGACATAAAGGGAGCAAGAGACATTGCAGAGAGAAAAGGATTAGAGATTCTGGTGGTTCAAGGATTGTAGGAATAAGATTTAGAGGGACTAAGCTAGAAAATGAGGAGGAGTAGGAGGAGGAGGTCGCAATTGAGATTTTAGGGAGGTGTTGTGGATATTGATGAGCTCTAGGGTTATGTGCCATGAGAGTGGGAGGCTAAGGTAGAATAAAAGATATGGTTATTGGTGAGGAGGTCAATTACCTAAGTCACGGTATTGACTTTTACGTGGATACTGATATTACCAAAAACTCCCAGGAGCAATGTTGGGGGGACAAAAATTAAGTTCTCAATCTTCTCAAAATCAGGTCCAGCTATCTGGGGATTATATAGATGACCTCCATAAAAAAGAATTATGGGTGATAGAACAAGCTTCAAAGGAGCTGGTTTTAGTGAAGCATCGCAAGAAGCAATAAGGGCCAGAGATTGAACGGCAGTGTGAAGTAAGATAACCCCCCAAATCCAGGCTCTATCATACATGAACTGTGTAAGAGGAAAGAGCCACCAAGTGAGAGTGCTGCAGGGGAAGCTACATGTTTGAGAGCCGGAGCAAGAAGATGAAAGGAATATGAGACTACAGATTTTGCTAATGACAGAACCGAAACTCCGGGGTTAGCTGACTTGCTCAGAGTCGTACAACATGGCTTTCTGACTGCACTGAGCCGCGGTACTCCATCTAAGGCTTCTATTTAACTTAATGATCATATATAGTATAAGCAAAAATAACTGCGAACATTAAGAACTGAAAACTGAGGTAGCCGCCGGCCAGCCGGCCGGCCGCGCAATGCACTCTGGGTCTCGTAATTTCTCGACTGAGCATGACCGGAAGGGCGGAGTGGCGCACGCATTGCATGGCGGGAGACATAGTCCTCCCGGGAAGTAGGTCCTTGCGTGAAGCCGGGCGGCGCCTGCGCGCACAGCTCTTCCTGAAGCGCGGGAGTCTTGTTTTGTGGTGGCTTCGCCGAGGCAGCCCTAGCCGCACCGTTGTTACAGGCTCCATTTTCTGGAGGCCTTTCGGCCGTTTGACGCGAAATGGTTCCGGGCGAGAAAGCGGCAGGCAGTGGTATTGGAGGGTTCATCTCGACCTCAGGCTGCCTGTAGGGAGGGATCCTGAGTGGAGCCCTCAGTTTCTTGGGCCTGCGCTTTCTTCCTTTCAAGTCCCCGCGCCTACCGTGAGGATGGGCTCTGCCTGGGTCACTTCTTTCGAAAAGCAGCATCTCTGGATGTATCTGCAGGCGCTCGGCTTCCAGCCGGGCCCGGCTACCGTGGCCTGCGGGAAGCTGGTGTCGCACACGCACCTTGGAGTGTAAGGAGGCCGGGGGCCGGGGGCGGGCCGCGCGAGGGGGCCGCGCGAGGGGGGCGGGGGCCGGGGCGGGCCGCCCTTCTGCAGACCCCGTGGATTGATGGATCTGAAATAAATAGTTGAAGTAAGCGGCCCGTGTGTGCCAGGCCCTGGCCGCCAAGTGCTGGAAACATTTGGTAGGGGAGTAGGTTGCAGTTGAGACAAAACCCCGCCTAGGTGGTGGCGGCGGGTGGTTAAGTACTGGGAGGAGTGGCGAGTGGGAAGGCCTGGGAACTGTGCCTACACACCCCTTTAGGACGAAACGGGAGCCTTTGAAGGTACTTTTCAGTTTGTAATGTTTACTTTTGAATGAGGACCCTAAAGCATGTCAAATTAGCAAAAAAAAAAACAGCAGAGAAGGATATTAAGACGAAAAGCAAAAGCTTTTTCCCTCACTTTTGCCACGTGTGGTATGGTTATGACCATAAAACTAAATACTTTGTTTATATTTTTGTAACTTTAGACAGTATCTGTTATCTCCCCCGCTAAAGCCAGGATGAATTGGGGATACATTGGCCATCTCCTGTTCTCCCCAATCTATTTGAATTTTGTAATTGATAATTTCAATTCTTCCAGTGGCTGTGTTTTAATAATGTGTTTAGACTTTTTTCCCCTTTGGTGCTGGGGATGTAAGTTACTGTTACTAACATGTATGAAGTGCTTTCTCCAGAAGTCTACTTATCAGATTATGAATGTGTATTTATTAATAAATATTCCATTTGTTTCACTTTTGATTTGATGATCCACAGCAGGGTCTGGTTTGCACTGCGCTGGCAGAGAAGCTTTAGGCTTCTTCAGTAGCTCCACTGAGAATGGCTTTGTTGCCCCTGCATTCTTCTCTTCCGTGTTTTAACCATCTTAATTTTCTCTTCTCTGGTTTATACAGCAATACAGCTGCATTCTGCATTCTTCCTTATTCTTTTTTGTAGTAGGAGAATTGAACTCGGAGTCTAGTGAATGCTAGACATGCACTCTACTACAGAGTTTCATTCCTAGCCCTTTTTATTTTGTTTTGTGATTGGGTCTCACTAAGTTCCCCAGGCTGGACTCTACTTGTGATTCTCTTGTGTTAGCCTTCTAAATAGCTGGGAATTAGGTATGGACCACCATGCCTGGTGTGCATTCTGCTTTTTCCCTTAATTTTTAAAATTTGCTTGTATGGCAATGTTCTTTTTGGTTTGCAATTCCATGGTTTTCTAGTTTGTGTGAGCATGTAGTTGTATAACCACTTTTCTTATAAAACTTTTCGGAACACTTAACATATGACTCAGTGGTCCTAAATTATTTGCCCCAAAATTTTACATTTTAGCTGGGTATGGTGGCGTGTGCCTGTAATCCCTGCACCTGAGGCAGATTTGCTGTTAATTCGAGGCCAGCCAGGGGTGCATAGTGAGCAAGACTAGCCTGAACTGCATAGTGAGACCCTGTCTGAAAAAACCAAAGACAACAAAAAATTTTTTGGAAAAGTCGTACTGGTTATGTTACAGAGAATGGATTAGACGTGGAAGAAAGGTTTCACTAGGCCTAAACTCAGGTGTCAGTGGGAATGGAAAAAAAAGTGACTGATTCTTTATTGACATTCATTATATACTTATTTTTGAGACAAGGACTTGAAATGCAGCTCAGGTTGACCTGGAATTTGCGATCCTCCTGTTTCAGCCTCCTGAGTGCTAGGTGTAGAGATGTGGCCATTTCTTCTGGCTAAACAGATACTTGTTGAACACAGTATTGGACCTGAGTATACAGTGGTGAACAGAAGAAATATAAATTTTTCCCATACAGAATTTTTGTCTAGTGAGTGAATAAATCTACAACAAATTCCTTATTACAAATTACAAGTGTCACAGAGAGCAGAGTACTGTGAACAAATAACAGGTTTGAGAGGTGGTGAGGAAGTAGGATGGATGAAACTTTTTTGTATTCCTTGAGGAATTAGAGACATTCAAAGGACAAAAGAGTTTGGCATGTTGATAGGCATGGGACCTTAAGCAGGAGAATAGTAGTGCTAAGTTGAAGAGACATTTGATTTGCATCCTTGGAAGTAAGGTTGCCTTTTACAGTAACTCTTTTCGGGGGTGGGCAGCTACTGGAGATCAAACCTGGGACTCTCATGTGTGCTATGGAAGAGCTATATCATTGAGCTATTGCCCTACGTTCCACATAAACTGTTGACTCTTGTGTGACATTTTTAGAGAGATTTAGTGGGTCTTTTTATTTTTTATTTTATTTTTTTCTCATACTGTACTTTTTTGTTTTGGAGCTGCCCTTGTGCTTGCTAGGCAAGCACTCTACCACTTGAGCTAAATCCCCAACCTCTGTGTTGTACTTTTTAAGTCTTTGTCTTGACCAGGGCAATCAGAACACTAAAACTAATGAATTTGCTAGCATTACATCATAAGGATGGTTTTGGGAATAAACCGTAGCAGTAATGAGCCTAGATTCTAGGATCCGGTGACATTTCAAATCAGTGTTTTTCCAACTTTCTGTCTATGTGGTTTTGGGCAAATTTTCTAAGTTCTCTAAGTTTTCTTACCTATATTCTGAAAATAAGCTACTATCTGGTGTCATTAAGATTAAATAAAAACATGTTAAAACAAATAGTATTTAACCTTCTATGATAGTAGGGAAGATTAACTGCCTATAAAACACTTAAAATAGTGTATGGCAAATAGGAAACTCAATGAATGATAGCTATTTTTATTGTTATTCAGTGTTTGAACGATACAATAAACTTCAATAAGCTTTCAATGATAACAAACAGGCTGCTGTGGCATGCATGCTATAAGTTTCCCACTACTGTTAGGACATGTTCTCTGTCTTTCTGCAGAGTATTTTCACTGCAATAAAGCAAGTGCTAGTTTTCTTCTGTTAGATCTCTATTTTCAGAATTAGGCAATAAAAGCTAATATGTTTTTCTTAATGGATTGTAAAATACACGTGAATGTGAAAAATTAATTTGCTTTGACCTGTTAAAGAGAATGAAAAACAATGTGTCAAACTCTTATACAGCTTTTGATGATGTTCAGTTTTATTAATCATTTTATCTTTTTTCTCGTCCTGCTTCTTTTTTATTTTTTATTTTAAATCACTAGGAACATGTTTGACAAGCTGAACCGTGATGCCTTTCATATAGTTTCTTACTTTTTGTTTCAAACGCTAGACCAGTCTCTCACCAAAGAAGTTTTCAAGTAAGGAAAAACTGACTCATTTTCTTACCTTAATTATTCTCGAATTTAAAAATGGACTATGTTACAGCTTTGACCTTTAACTCTTGTTTTGAAAGGATGCCACCAGATTCAGGGGGTGTGTGTGTGTGTGTGTGTGTGTGTGTGTGTGTGTGTGTGTGCGCGTGTGCGTGCGCGCTGGGGATCGAACTCAGGAACTTGGGCTTGCCAGGCAAGAGCTCTACCACTTGAGCTAAATACCCAACCCCTAAGATTCAGATTTGAGTCTTAGAAATTTAGTATATCTGGGTAGGGTGTATTTTGTTCTTTGGGTTTTTTTTTTTTTTTTTTTTTGTACTTCAGATCACTGTATACTTCATAGTACAGATTTTGTAAAACTAGTTTTAACATTTTTTAGGGAGGTGCTGGGGATCAAACTTAGTGCCTTGTGCTTGCTAGGCAGGGGCTCTACCACTGAGCTAAATCCCCATCCCTCCCCTACCTTTTTTTGTTTTTTGTTTTTTGAGACAGGGTCCCACTATGTAGTCCAGACTGGCCTTGAACTCACTATGTAGTCTAGGCTGGCCTTGGAACTTGCAGCAGTCTCCTGCCTCAGCCTCCTGAGTGCTGGGATTACAGGGTGTACTACTATTCCTGACCTTAATGTTCTTTATGGTCTTAATTAGACAAAATAATAAACTAAAAGCATTCTTTTTATATACTCAACTTTGCCCTTTTTTATATTACCCCATGCCTCTTTCTTTTTTTTTTAATTTTTAAATTTTTATTTATTTTCTTACTACTTTTCTTATAGGCAATATTACTTGTTTTATCATTTTACTTTCCAGTTCTCTGTAAATCTTTATTAATCTATTCAGTGATACATAGTACAGTGTCAGCTGCTCTATGCAAAAATCATTCCCATTAAATTTAGCCTATTGTGTAGGCAATGAATATTAAGAAAAATGTGTATACCCATTAGTCTTTGTTCTAAGGTGTTTTGAGTGCAATTTTGGATTTCTTCTGTTTGAAAAAGTGTTGAAATTGTTTTGATATTTATATTATGCCAATAGACTTTCTATAGAAAAGCAACCATTGTATTAAATTCTTGATAATTTATTCTTAATGTTTGGCTTTCATTTAAAGTTATAGGTGCCCAGGACAGCACATTTATTTGAAACAGTTTTTGAAATCCCTGTTATTAAGATACAGGATCACCTCTGTCTAAATAGAAGTAGGCTTTCTGGCCAAGCATGGTAGTGCACGCCTGTAATTATAGCACTTGGGATACTGAGGCAGGAGGATCATTGGGAGTTTGAGGCCAGCCTTGGCTACATAGTGAGTTCAAGGCCAGCCTGAACTACACAGTGAGACCCTGTCTCAAAAAAAAAAAAAACGGCGGCTGGGGATTTAGCTCAGTGATTAGAGTGCTTCCCTCGAAAGCATAAGGGCCTGAGTTCAATCCCCAGCACCAAAAAAAAAAGAAGAAAAGCCCCCTTTCTGAACATCCCATTATGGCTCACTTTAAGGACTTCAGAAAGTATGAAAGAATTTAAAGAAGGAAGTAAAAATCATTCCTAAACCTACCGACCTGAGAATATTGCTGTTGATATTCTAGTCTTTCAGCATTTGTTTTCCTGTGTGTATTTTTTTTCTGAGAATATGAAGCATTATAGAAATATAAAAAACATGATGCTTTTTTTTTTTTTTGGTACCAGGAATCGAACTCAGGGCCTCATGCTTGCAAGGCAAACACTCTAACCACTGAGCTAAATCCCCAGCCCAACATGATGCTTTAAACAAATAATGATGCCTCAGAAATTTGGACGAAACTGATTATCAGGGGAAAATGATAGATAAATTTTGAAGTCTAGTATTTTTGACCAAAGCTGAAGCAAAACTTTATTTTTCGTATTTTTGTATTTTGTTTAGTCACAAACACCCACAGACCATGATATGGATTATCTCCAAGAGTCATATATCATGTACTCTATCTCTGCTTATTCTATATTCATTTATATTTTTCTCCTGCAGGATTTTTTTTTTCAGGCTTACATGTTAATGTATTTATACAATCTTTATGTATTTGTGTAGTGGATCCTTTGAGAGTGTTGTCTTTATTTGGTTTTCATTTAGTAGCTGTTCATTTTTCCATTTAAGATGTACATTCATTAGTTACTTGCACTAAGCTGAACTCAACCCTATAGATATTTATAAAGAACCAATTTTTCACATACTGATATCCTCAGCTGCAACTTTAGAATGCTAGCTTTAATCCATTGTGCTTTAATATTTCTATTGTGGGAAATAAATTTGATGTGTTTTTTTAATTTTTCTGAGTTTGAATGTTTTGGTTCATAAATATAATGCTTTTTTTTTTTTTTTAAGATTTTGCTGGCCTCCATTTGACCAAAAAAGTGACACCGAATTCCGGAAACATTGCTGTGAATGGTTAAAAAAGATTTCTGTAGGTATTCTGTGTTTGGAAGATACAGACTTTAAGAAGTTAAGAACTACATTAATTTTTAATCTTTATTTATTTATTTATTTTTTTGAGACAGGGTCTTGCTTTGTAGTTCAGGTCGGCCTTGAACTTACTATGGAGCCCAGGCTGGCCTTGAACTTACAGCAATCCTCCTGCCTCAGCCTCCCTAGTGCTGGGATTACAGGTGTGCGCCACCATGTCTGGCATTACATTAATTTTTAAAAGTAAAATCTTTCAACGCTTTTATGCTAAGGGAATATGCAAGGAAATAGTAATTATTATAATATTTTTTGGTGGTTTTCATATGAGATTCTGTGTATTTCTAAGAAACTAGCTTTGCTATCTATGCATGGGAAATAGTTTCTATCAGTTTTTGTTTAAAGACTACCTTGTTTTTTTTTTTTCAGTTCTAGAGATCGAACTCAGGGCCTTGTGCTTGCTAGTCAAGTGCTCTACCACTGAGCTGAATCCTCAAACCACCCCCCCCAATTTTTTTTTAAATACTAGGGATTGGGATTGAATCCAAGAGTGTTTTATCACTAAGCTATATCTCCAGCCCTTTTTATTTTTTGAGACAGAGTCTTGCTAAATTGCCCAGGATGGCCTTGAATTTGTAATCTTCTTCTGCCTCTTGAATAGTTGGGAGAGGCATGTACCTCCATACCTGGCTAAAGAATACTTTTTGATCACAGACTATTTCAGCTTGTTTCCCTCACCAGTATCAGTAGTTGTGGCTTTATTATTATGATTATCTGTTGTGACCAATTTCATCTAGAATTTAGAAAAACCAAATCATCTGTGGTTCAAACCGAATAATCTTTTTTTTTTAAAACATGTTCCCACCAGCTTGAACTATCGATAATACATATCTGACTGTCCCATCAGGCAGCTGGAACCACTGATGGTACATGCAACATGCTCAGCTCAAACAGAATAATTTTGATCAATTACTTTATGCTTAAGAAATAGTATGATGTGAGGAGGGAGCAGACTGAGGGTGGGTGGCTGGCCTCGGCTTTGCCCTCTCTGACCCTTTCCACTCTGCAGTGGAATTGAACATATCCAAGCCATTGTGTCATGAGGGTATTCTGATGGTTTATGGTAGTAGTTGTGTGATTACTGCTCTACATTGAGGTGCTCGTGACCTGGGCTCTTCACTGCAAGACTGCTACACCCTGTTAAAAAAAATAGTGTGATACTGTATGAGAATTATTGTTGGTAAGGTTTTCACATCATCTTACCTCTTTCTCCATAGGCTGAATGTGAAAGTAACTTTCCTCAAGTTGTTGGTTCACTGTTTCTTTCTCCTGGTGGTCCTAAATTTATTCATCTGATGTATCATTTTGCAAGATTTGTTGCAATAAAATATATTAAAGCCAATTCCAAAAGTAAGTAAAACTTATAGTAGAACTTATGCTGATTCTTAAATTACTATTGTTCTTCCCAGTTTTAAAATTAAGAGATTTTAATGAAGCTAGATGTCTTAGTTACTTTTCTCTCGTTGCTGGGACAAAATACCCGACACCCAAAGTTAGGGGAAGAAAGGTTTATTTAGCTCACAGTTTATAGCGGTTTCAGTCCACAGTCAACTGGGTCTGAGGCAGGGTGGCATGGCAGACAGGCAGAAGGCAGCAAGGTAGGCAAGGGATGCAAGCAAGCAGCTAACCAGCTTCTTCCTGTATTTTATATTTTATCCAGGCTACCTGTCTTTAGGGTGAGCAGTACTCCCACCCTTAATCCTAATACCCTTAATTTTAGTGTCACATCCTTGATCCCAGCAGAACCATGCCAAACCAATCAGTGGATTAATTTAGTAATCACACACTCTAGATCCAGCTATCTCATACCACATGGGGCTTTGGGGGGACATCTAGACACAGACCATAACACTAGATATATCAAAACACTAATTTACCTCAAAAAGCAAATAGTGTTCTAATAACCTGTTGCTATTTGTTATTTTATTATGTTTTAGTACAGAGATAGGAAATACTTTCCATAGAAGGCCAGATAATAAAATATTTTAGACTTTGTGGACCATAGACGGTATCTGTTGCATATTCCCCTTTGTTTTGTTTCTACAATGCTTTAAAAATGTAGAAACCATTTCTACTTTGCCGAACTCAGAAATCCAGCCATTGGCTTACTCAGGACTGCAGTTTATATTTGACCTCTAAGGCAGTGTGTTAAATGTGTGTCTAATTGTTAGAGATTTATTTTGGTTACAACAATGTGTTGGAAATTTCTGTTTTCCAAGGGATGTGATTTATTTACTGGTTCATAGAAACAAAACTATTGAATTTTTACAGGTAATAATTAAAAGAATGTTGTTTATAGTTGATTAAATATGCTACTCTGTTTAATTAGGTTTTGCTCATAAAACGTGAAAAGCAATGTAGCAGATGGTTGTATGTGTTTATTACTGTGCTGAGGTTGAACCCAGGGACTAGAAATGCTAGGCAAGCATTCTACCACAGAGCTACACCTCAGCCATTTGTGAATAGGTGGTACATTCTCTTAGATCAAAAATTAGAAGATGTAAAGTCTGACCTCCATCTCTGCTTTCTGTGTTGTATCCTTTATAGAAGCAAGATTGTAATCCATAATATGAACAAATATTATACAGTCTCTTTTTTATGGTATTGGGATTGAATGCAGGAGCCCTGAGCTACAGTCCTAGCCCTCACAAAGGTTCTGACTAATCACTAAATTTCCCAAGTGGGGCTTGTTCTTATGATCCTCTTTCCTCAGCCTCCCAAATAACTGTGTTTACAGGTGTGCACCACCGTGCCTGACTTACTTCTTTTTTAAAAAAATACCACAATTGAAATGTAAATCTGGTTTGGATCTTTTTAGTTCATAGTCTATCTTGGAGTTCTTCTCATATCAGTTTATAGAGCTTCTGATTCTCATTTTTCTCTCTTTAGAACTGCTTAATATTACACTGAATGGGTACATCATAATTTATTTAATCAATCTTCTACTGACAGACATTTGGCTTTTTTCCCCTGATCTTTTGCTATAAAAACAATACTACAGTGTAGATTTAAAAAAAAATTTTTTTTTGAGATGTGGTCTTGCTTTGTAGTTCAGGCTGACATTGAACTCACTATGTACCCCAGGCTGGCCTCAAAATCATGGTGATCCTCCTCCATCAGCCTCCCAAGTGCTGGGATTATAGGCACCATGCCTGGCAATATGGTGCAAATTTGTACATATATCAGTTTGTGTATGTTCAAATATGTGTGTATATATAAATAATTCCTAAAAGATGATTTGTTTGACCAAAGGAACTATGCATTTGTAATCTGCTAGTTATTACCAGATTGTTTTCTGTACAGGTTAGTCAGTTTATACTTCCGTTACCAGTGCATGGGGAGTATCTATTTTTCCAAAGGCATTTCAACATAGATGTGATCAGACATTTTACTCTTCTTTAGTTTGATAGGTTAAAATGAAATCTTGGTGTGGTTTTAAATTTTTTAAATTTCTGCAGAACTCTTTATTTAAATATATGTTATACAAGTTAATTTTAGATCTACAGAAAGTTGCAAGATAGCATGGAGTTCCTGTATGTTCTTCAACTTGATTCCCCTTATATTAACACCTTATGTGACCACGGAATGTTCATTAACATGAAGTAATTCAGATTTTGTAATATCATTAAGTACATTTAGGTCTACTTTTTTTTTTTTTTTTCTTTTTTTTCCTGAGGTAGGGTCTTACTATGTAGTGCAGTCTGCCTTTGAACTCACTGTATAGCCCAGGCTGTCCTTGAAGTTGTGGTGATCCTTCTGCTTCAGTATCCCAAGTACTGGGAGTGTACCGAGATTACAGACATGTCATGCCATACCTGATTTAGTTTCCCAATTTTTAACTTCGTCTGTTCCAAGTTCTGTATTGCATTTAGTATATTTTTTAAAAAAACAGTGAACCTTTTTCTAGATAGAGTTTTAATTTATATTTTATTATTTTTTGGGGGGAGTGCTAGGGATTGAACTCAGGGCCTTGCATTTGGTAGGCAAGTGCTCTACCACTTAAATCCCCAGCCCCTTATGTTTTATTATTAATTAATGAAGTTGGACATTGCTTCTTCCTCTTCTTTCTTTTTTTTTTTAATTTTTTGAGAAAGGGTCTTGCTATGTAGTTCAAACTGGCCTTGAATTCACTATTTAGCCCAGGGTGTCTTCGAATTTGTAGCAATCCTCCTGCTTCAGCCGCCTGAGCACTGGGATTATAGGCATGTGCTGCCATGCCCTGCTCAGAAATTGCTTCATGTTTAAAGCAATTCCAGTCAACATGTTCAATCTCTAGAGAACTAGTAATTCAGTGAACTCATTTCCTGTTAAATCTTTAGATATTGTGGTGGTTTCTTTGGGATAGGCTGGATATGGATAAATGATGTTAAGTGCAGTGTAGAGTCCTTGCTTTCTAGAATGTCTGTACTGTACCTTTATTGTATTGAGCAATGTTAAACACTACAGGGGAAAACCTAGACTCTGAACCGTCTGCATGGATTGTTCTCAGTGTGTAGTTTGGTCACTAGTAACATAGCCAAGAATTACTTGAAAAATGGAGAATGGTTTTATTTGGATGTCTTATCCTGTTGGACTTGCTGGGAGGAGAAGTTGAGCTGATGGTGCAGTGACGATGATTTGCTTTCACCCTTTTCTCTTTCTCTGTGGTGTTGGGGTTTGAATGCTGGGGATTGAACGCTGCTGGGCTTCAAACCTGGAGAAGGCACTCTGCTGCTGAGCTACGTCTCCCGGCATTTTTTGATGTCACTTTGAGACAGGGTCTTGCTAAGTTGTCTAGATTGGTCTCAAACTTGGAATCTTCCTACCTCAGCTTCCTGAATAGCTGGGATTATAAGCATGTGCCATGCCCTCAGCTGAAAGTTTTAATTATGTGAAACAACTCAACTGCAGATATCCTTTTAGAATATCTCCTGTTGAAAAAAGTCATCTTGGTTTCATTAACATTAACATTAGTTTTGTCTTTTTTGTATGTGGTATACTACTTTTTAAGGAATTGTTAATTATATGATATTAATTTCTTAAAATTAAATCTTTGTTTTTTGGAGCTGGGAGTCTCTGTATGTTTCCCAGACTGGCTTCGAACTCTGTTTAAGAGGTCCTGCCACAGCCTTCTGAGTGCTGGAACTAGAGCATGTGTCACTGTACTGGTCAACATTAAACATATTCAATACTTATTTATTATAAACCTGTATTCTGTAATCTTGTCGTCCATGCAGATTCTTCTCTGCATTTTTCAGAAATATTTAATGTAAAAACACAAGATATGCACAAGTGCCTTGCCAGGTGTCATATAGCTCGTAACAGATTTTTACAAATTTTACAAAGAGAAGATTGTGTTATCCAGAAATATCAAGAAAATGCACAGTAAGTAATATTTTGGTAGTTCTGAAATAATTCCTTTCTTTTCGAACAAATGTCATCAATATAACTTCAGTAGAAATAATCTGTGCCTACTTCAGAACACTGGCTATCATTTTTGCATTTTAACACCAGATAAATTTGAATAAAATCTTTAAAAGTTTAGATATATTGTGATTGACAATTGAGAAAAGGAAAAGATCACTTTAGTTCAAAAAATTCAATTTTTTTATGTGCTTTTTCTTTTTCAGGAAGTTATTTTTAAGCTGTAATTGTGTCCGTATTTTGTATCCTTTTTGTCTTGATATTCTATAAATTTTTTTGGAGGGGTGCTGGGGATGGAACCCAGGGACTTGGGCTTGCTGGGCAAGCATGCTACCACTTGAGCTAAATCCCTAACCCCTCTATAAATTTTTTTGTATTACCATGATATATTACTTTTAATGTTTGTTTAATAGTTCATCGAGTATTTTATTAAATACATATTTTTTCAACTAGTTATTTCATACTTTAACCATTTCATTGTATTTTATGTTTAGATTAGTCTATTCAAAGCTTTTTTTGTGTGAGACAGGGTCTTGCTATGTAGTTCAGGCTGACCTTGAACTCACTATGTACAAGCCCAGGCTGGCCTTGAACTCTGGTAATCCTCCTGCCTCAGCCTCTGGAGTGCTGAGATTAGAGGCATGCACCAACATGCCTGCTTAACAAATATTTTTTAGGAGTTCCTTTTGTGTGCCACGTATTGGCGCCACAGATTTAAACAAGACAGGCAAGGTTTATATTCTCAAGGAATAGACTGTGTGTAACTTTACAATTATAACAGTAAGATAACTCTTAGTGATTTGTTATTTGTTACTAAAGGTACAGGATCCTTTGAAATTATTTTAAAATTGAAATATTGCTGGGCATGGTGCTACATGCCTATGCTCCCAGCACTCCCAAGGCTGAGGTCAGAAGATTATGAATTTGAGGCCAAGCTGGACTACATAGTGAGACCCTGCTTCAAAAACAAGCAACCTCCCCCCAGAAAAAACAAGCAAACCCAGAATAGCCCCCAAAACAGTGAGACAACTTTTTTTTTTTTTTTTTTTTTTTTTTTTTTTTGTGGTTCTGGGGATTGAACCCAGGACCTTTGCACTAAGCTACATCCTCAGCCCTTTAAATTCTTTTTTTAAGTTTGAGACAGGGTCCCCCAGGTTGCTAAATTGCCCAGGCTGAGCTTGAACTTCCAGTCTTCCTGCCTCATCTGCCCAGAGTGCTGGCATTATAGAAATCCACTACCACACCTGCCCCCAGAAGGCTTAAGCATACGTATATAAAGGAAAAATACCAAAGTGGGCCGTATTAGTTCATTGTAATGGAATTGCAGTAGTCACTTTATACATTTTCTTGCAGATTATCAGTTAAGCAAGTACGGAATTTGAGATCAGAATGTATAGGACTGCAAAACCAAATTAAAAAGTAAGTGACTTTTAGAGCTGGGATTTGTCTTAGATATTAGTTTAGCTCTTGCAGGTAAGGACGCAGAATCCCAGGAAACATTAATTGAAATAATATGTAAATAGCTAGATGATGATAGGACTGGAGTGTAGTTCTGACTCCTACTCTGGTTTTCCTTCTAAAGAATTATTATTGCTTTGAGCTTGAATCTTACTATTTTTTAATTGGAATGACTTTAGTAAGTGGGTTTGCAGACCAGTTAGCTTTTTGTATATTAAATTAGGATTTGATTTTCTTTTGACTAATTAGATTCTTTAATTTTTACTAGAATGGCACCTGCTCCCGACCAAAGTAATATAAGAGAGAAAATTCAAAAGGTGAGATAATTTTGATGGGACAAATTTAATGTTTCTTTTGTGATATGCATTGTCTACTTAATCAGTTTAACTTCGTATTTATTTGGCTTCCTAGGCACTTTGTTGCTAGAAAAGTGAGTGCTATTTTGAGGAAATACTCGTTCAGTGAGTGCTTATTGGTCAGCTGCAGTGTGCCAGGCATCCTCTAGATACTAGGGTTACAGCAGTGAAGAAAACAGGCAGTCACCTCTTTTGTGGAGCTCTCACTTTAGTGGATAGTAACATTCCTATTAGTGAACACAGTATCTCTGATTGTAAATCTGATAGGTTGGCATGAAACCTATTAAAGTTCCTACATTATTCTTTCTCTGAGTCCATTCATCTTTGAGCCATTGACAAGATAAACTCAAGACTTGAAAAATTTGGGAACCAGATCCTAGGTGATTATATATTCATCAGGGAAGCACCATCCTGTGAGACAGGTCTGAGAACTGTCTTCTTTTAGGAGACGGAACTGTTTTCTTTTAGGAAAACCTTAGCCATGGAACACTTTATTCTTTATCTTTTGCTTTTTATTTTCGGTTTTCTGAGACAAGGTCTTGCTGTATAGCCCAGGCTGGTCTCAAACTTGAGCTCTTTGTGCTTTAGCCTCCCAAATAGGTATGTGCCACCGTGCCCACTTGCCATGCTTTTTTTTTTCTTTTGTTTTTCCTCGTACTGGGGATTAAACACAGAGCCTTTGCACTGAGCTACATCTCCAGCCCTTTTAAAAGTTTTATTTTGATTGATTTGTTTTATTTTTGTTTTTATTTTTTTGCAGTTCTGGGGATTGAATTTAGGGGCTTCACATTGAGCTAAATCTCCAGTCCTTATTTTTTTATTTTTATTTTTTTTGGTACTGGGGATAGAACTCAGGGCCTTGTGCTTGCAAGGCAAGCACTCTAACCACTGAGCCAAATCCCCAGCCCTCCAGTCCTTATTTTTTTATTCTGAGATGGTTTCACTAAGTCACTAGGCTGGGCTTGAACTAGTCGTCCTGCTTCAGCCTCCCAGAGTGCTGGGATTTTAGGTGAACACCATGATGGCTACATAGCACTTTAAATAGAATGTTAAGTATCTTATTTATATCATAGGAGGAGATAGACACATGGGAGTAGTTGTATTTTACCATCTCCTTCCTATGCTTATAAATTCTTTTGCTATAGAACATACATTAAAAAACGTGCGTAAGTATATAGCCTGACAGATTTTTACAAAGTGAACACATCCAGCTAACCAGTGTCCAGTTTCAGAAATAGAGCATTACCAGTACCTCAGAATCCTAGCTGTACCATCTCATTCACTGCTACTTTCCCCAAAGGGTAAGCACTCAGCTCACTTATACTAAAGATTAATGTTGCTTGTTTTTGAACTTTATAGAGGGGAAGTTAATAGAATGTCTTCTATCGTGTGACTTCTTTGGCTCAGTAGTATTTGTGATGCTTATCCATGCTGTTGTGTGTAGTTTTGGTATGTTCATTCTCATTGCTGTGTAGTGTTCTGTTTTATGAATATAGTAAAGTATGCCTCTTTTATGCTAGTGTGTGTGCGTTTTTTTTTTTTCCTGTGTACTGGGAATCGAACCCACGGCCCTTGCATTGAGCTACATGTGCAGCCTTTTTTTTTTCTATTTTGAGAGAAAATATTGTTAAATCACTAATTTGCCCAGGACTTGGGCTTGCCATCCTGCTGCAATATCCCAGATTGCTGGGATTACAGATGAGTGCTACCACACCTGGCCTTGGTTTTTGATTATTACAAATTTAGTTGATAAGTAATAATTATTTATATTTATGGGTTGTAGTACAATATTTTGACCTCTGTATACTTTATAGAATGATTCAGTCAGGCTAATTAACATATCCATATATCACTAATTTATTATTTTTTGTGATGAGAATGTTAAAAATTTATTTTAGTAGTTTTGGAATATGCAATATATTGATAACTGTGGCCAGTATACAGCACAACAAATTATTGACAGATTTATCCTGTGGCCTAACTGAGACTTTGATCAATTTCCTTCTGTGAATATTCCTCTACATGAATTTTAGTGAACATATATTACTTTATGCCTAAGATTTTTGGGGGAGGTGGTACTAGGGATTGAACCCAGGGCCTTCACACTAGCTGCATTCCCAGAGCTGCTTTTGTTGTGAGACGGGGTCTTCTAAGTTGAAAAGTTACAAATGGATTTTTATGTTTTGTTTTTTGTTTTCAAAGGTTCGATCTTTGTGGACCTTAGTAAATGAAACAGTCACATTTTTGGAAAAAGAGAGAGAAGTTGTTAATTCAGTCCTTAGTCTTGTTAACCAATATGAATTGGATGGAACTAATGTTGTCATTAATATTCCAAGTCTCTTACTTGACAAAATTGAGAAACAGATGTGTCAGGTAAGTACTTGATACTAAGGAAACTGGAAACCCTGAGTAATTATTTTATATATTGTGTATTTTCTCAAAATATTTTTCTACTTTTAAAATTTATTTTTTTGAATGTATCTAGTAAAATCTTTATGAAGGGGGAACTGCTAAAGGAGTGTATGTTTGTATCCATCAACTTTTATTATTTGTCCATACCTTGTATTCTCCTATGTCATACTGTGTAGAGAGTACAAGATTGCTTAGTAAGAAGAGGACAGACATAACCCAGTGCTAAATGTCCTTTTAAAAACTTTCGATCTCTGACTTCTCTTGTATTTTGATTGTTAAGTATTCCCCTTAAAGACTTTTCTTCCTTTAGCTTTGTGATGTCAGTATCTTTTCCTATAGTTTTTCAGACTAATTTCAGTTTTTTTCTGCTGATTCATTTACTACTCAGTTTTCTTTCCCTCACTACAAAATTAACTAATTAATTTTTGTGGTACTAGGGATTGAACCTAGGGCCTTTGCACTGAGCAATAACCCCAGGCCTGTTTGTTTAGTTTTGAGACTGGGTCTTGCTAAGTCATTAAGTTGTCCAGGTTTGTTTAAACCTGTGATCCTTCTGCCTCAGCCCCCCAGAGTGTTGGGATTATGGGCATGCACCACTATGCCTGATTTATGTGTTTTTTTCTTTTACCAATTCCATGGCTTCAGTGGTTTGTCTACAATAATATTACCAGTCTTTCCCCTTTAACCCAAACTTCATTTACTTATTTCCATATCTGTATGAGATATTTCCACCTGGATAGCTTACTTTTTCCCCTTTAATAAACACAATTAACATCCACTGTGTACATGATACTGATTATAGTGCAGCTATTGCAAAGATAAAATACTGTGACCCTGAAGAGCTTTCACATTAACTGAAAGACTGATAGGCATATCAAATTTGGAGTTCATAAGAATAAAGATGTGTAAACTTTGATTCTTACGGGTATAGGCAGGTAATTGGAAGTGCATTAATTGGATGTCACAATAGGGAGAAGGTACAAAGTGATGAGGTCTTCAGAGAAAATGACTATACAGATGGTCCTTGTTTAAGGACCTTCCTGTTTAACAACTGTTCGTACTTTTTTTTTTTCCTTTTTTTTTTTTTGGTGCTGGGGATCGAACTCAGGGCCTTGTGCTTGCAAAGCAAGCACTCTAACCGCTGAGCTAAATACCCAGCCCAACTGTTCGTACTTAACGACCTGCCACTTGAACTTATGACCCATCTTATTTTTTTGTATGGTTCTGTACATCTTCTTTATACAGCCTCAATGTCTTTTTTTGTACAGTACACCTTTGCTGATTGTACTGTACAGCATAGGACTGTAGTTTTGTGTTGTTTTACATTATAGTACTACATGTAAGAGTTATGCAAATAAAAGCAAAATCATCAAGTTGGAGTTTCTTTTGACCATTTCTTTGTTCTGAACATTGTAATGTACATACTATATACAGTTCCTCATTTAGCGAACAATTAACAACTGAGTCACAGGAACAGCTGTGATTCATTTGTTAAATGAGCAGTGTCTAATATTTTTAATGTGAAATTTTATGATTTAAAAAGTATTGGCAGGTAATTCAAGTGATTTAAAACATTAGAACTGTGTAGGCCAAATAAACATGTCCCAGAGTTGGATGTAGTTTTTAGGGGTCATTGATATTAAAAAATAAATTTATGATCTTTCCCCCAAATCTACTCTTTCTCCTAAATTTTTATTTTTTGTGTTTGCTATTGAAGAAGCTTTTGCAAAACAACATGTAATTATTTTTATATGTTATGTATTGCTTTTCTCAAAACGATTTTTCTTTTGTTCTAGCCTTCAACTTTTTGCGTGATATAAAAATGTACCATGACATAGTAATTCTTCCACGGTAGATTTTGCTGGATTGAAATTATTTAGAGTTTTATGTTTGGGTGGTAATTTATTTTTGTCGCTCTTCTTTAAAGGTGAAATTTGTATATAATAGTTAAAACCATAAATATGTTCTGTAAGAGTTTATTATCTTAAGATTCTATAGCTTTTTACTTTCTCCCCCTCTGAATCTTCAGTTGCGCATAGGAAATGTTTATGAGGCTGGAAAATTGAACCTTTTAACAGTTATTCAGTTGTTAAATGAAGTCCTGAAAGTAATGAAATACGAACATTGTCAGGCTGACCAAGCAAGATTTACAATAGATCATCACTACCTTGAAAAAGAGACCAAATTTCAGAGGGAGAGATTGTCAGATCTGAAGCATATGAGGTACACTAGAAAAATCTTCTATTATTTTACTGCGGGAGGAGCAGGGTGACTTTCTCAGCAAAACTCTTGTATAGTTAACGACTCCTTTTACTTTGTCAAACAAGTGCGAAAATTTTACTAGTGCTTAAAACCTTATGTGATCAAGTCCCAGAGAGACAGGAGGTAGGAAGGAAAGACAATACGATTTTCTGTTTATCTGGAATAAGTTATTTGCTCTGAGTGATCATTTTTTATTTTTATTTTTGTCTTTTTCAGTATTTTGGTAGTACAGGGGTTTGTACCCAGGACTTTTACACTGAGCTACGTCCCCAACCCTTTTTTATTTTTACTTTTATTAGTACATGTTTGCAGTACATAATGATTACAGTCATTGTGGGTAGTTAGTACATGTACATAACACATCGCAATTTTTACTTCCCCTTCCCTTAACTTCCTTCCCATTTATTTTTTATTTTGAGACAGGATCTTGCTGAGTTGCCCAGGCTGCCTTGAACTTGTTATCCTTTTGCCTTAGATTCTCAAATAGCTGGAATTAGAGGCACAAACTACTGCGTCCAGCTGTGAAATAATTGTAACTTTTTTCTAGCCTCTCTTTTGTTATATTTAATAATAAAAGCGAGCCTCAGAAAAGTTATCTTAGCAGAAAGTTGGAGTAGAGCTCTAACTGTTGTTGACAGCCAGGAGAAAAATTGTATTTTAAAAATATGTGATGTAATAAATACATGATTCCCTTCTGTTTTTAAGAGAAGAAAAGGTACTTTAAGTTCTTAATATTCACTTGTGAGAGTTTATTCAGTTTATATGTGCCTTATTGGTTGAACTTTCAGTTATGTTTCCTTCTTCTTTCTTACTGTTATCTTAAATTTTACTCCATATTTTTTATGTATTCATGTTTTGAATAAAGTTATTTTTTGTGCTACCATAGGTGTAAAATAAAAGACAGTCTCACAACTATACGACATTCTATTAATGAAAAGCAAGGAGAATGGCATAAGAAGTGGAAAGACTTTCTTGGTCTGTCCCCTTTCAGTCTACTTAAAGGTTGGACTCCAGTAAGTAATATTGATTTGCCTTTTGGAGAGTAGTTTAATTTTGTCGGTCTCGATTTACCGTGTTACCAGTGACCTAGAAATGCAATGTGTACCTGTGTTTATCATCTTTGCATTTTTATCCAAAGTTCAAATTTTTTGGTTTTGTAATTTTTCTAAATACATAATAGAATTTTTGTGAGTTGATGTTGCCATTTTGCATGTGTGTGTTTGTGTGTGTGTCTGGGTATATGTGCGTGTGTGCATGTATGGATAAAGTGCATGTAAATGACCGCCAGTGAAATTTAGCAGGGTGGTATAGTTATTTATTTAAATTCAGAGGGTTATATTGAAAAGATTGAAGTATTTTTTAGTGGTTTGGTTTGTTTTATGGAGGCGGTATTGCTGTATAGTCCTGGCCAGCCTTGAACTTGCTATGTAACCCAGGCTGGGTTTAAACTTAATGGTCCTCCTGCCTCAGCCTCCAGAGTGCTAGGATTATAGCCCTGTGTCACCACTCCTGTTGAGACTTTGCTCTTGATGTGAGAAACTATAAAATTGGAGATGCAGTTGGAGGACAAAGTAAACTCTTTGTTTTTAATATTGTACCCTTTGATTTAAAAATAGTTATAGGATATATGCTTGCTAATTCTTAGGAGAAAATTTGCAAAAAAGATCCATTTGTAGATTAATTTAGCATTGTTATTGTAGTAGTTACTGAGAGTGTTTACATAAATTGTGAAATCTGTGTTTTAAGGCTCTGGATCTCTTACCACCTATGTGTCCCCTTTCATTTGATCCTGTCTCAGAGGAAGTATACGCAAGGAGTGTTCTTTTTCAGTATCCTGCTTCACTTCCAGGTTGGTTATTTATCTTTTTCTTTTTTACATCTTCCTCATGTCATTATTTCTCATTATTATAATAGTTACTGTTATTTGCTTTTTCCCCCAATTTTTATAGTGGTGAAATGGACATAGCATGAAATCAATCATCAAAAAGTATACAACACAGTAGCATTTAGGAAATTCATAATGTGCAGTTATTACCCTTGTCTAGTTCCAGAACATTTTCATAAATTCAAAGGGAAACCAAGGAAGTCTCTGTAGCTCAGTGGTAAGCACATGCCTAGCATGCCTGAGGCCTTCATGTATGCAGGCCTCAGTACTACCAAAAAGAAAAAAAAAAAAAAAAAGAAAACCTTTATCTATGTAGGTTTTTTTTTTTTGGAGGGCTCCAACTCACTCTGTAGCTCAGGTTGGCCTCAAACCTCCTACTTCAGCCTCCTGAGTGCTGGTATTACAGGCATGCACCACCATGTCTAGTTTATTGCGATATTTTATTTATTTTTTTGTGGTGCTAAGTAGTCACTCACTTCAGCCTCTCCCAGTCCCTGGCAGCTGTAATATGAGGTATGATCAAAAAATATATGTTTACAGTAAAATAATGACTATAGTAAAAGATAGATTTCTGTTAGACCCCTTAAAAAACTGCCTCTCACTTTGAACACATTTTCTCATTGTCCTTGCCACTTTCTGAAGCAGTTTTGGGAGTCCTTTTCTGTGTCTTTAGTTGTGCTGTTATGGCTGCCTTCATGTCCTGAATCAGTTCAAAACATCTACTCTTCATGGTCGTTTTGACTTTTGGGAAGAGCTACCAGATCCAGTGAATCAGGTAGGTGAGGACACATTGTATGTAATGTTTTATACACTTTCTGTTGGATGGCACTCAGCAGCAGCATTCACTGTATTTTTGATCACACCTTATAAAGACATGAAAGAGAACTTTGAGAACTGCTTCATTAAGCGGCAAGAACGATGGGAGAAGTGTGTTCAGAGTGAGGAGGGGGAGTATTTTGAGGAGGATTAATGGCAGTGTGTCTTTTACTGTGATACCTTTATAAAAATTTAAACATTCACATTTTTCTGTCATGCCTTGTATATTTCCTGCCTGTAGGAATTTGCCTCTTCTGGATGTTTCATCCAATTGAAGTTTTGCAGTATAACTTTTCTATCTGGCTTCTTTTGCTTGTGCAGTTTTTCATTTTACACACCATGTTTTCAGGGTTCAGCCATGGTGACGAATGTATCTGTGTATCAGCCCCCATTTCTGTTTTTTTAAGATGGGTGGAGTCTTGCTGTGTTCCCCAGATTGGGCTAACTCCTGGGCTCAGGTGACCCTTCTGCTTTAGCCTCCCAAGTAGCTGGGACTGCAGGTGCATACCACTGTGCCAGGGTTTTTCTTTTTAAGTAGCACCATTGAGATATAATTCATGTACTATACAATTCAACCATTTAAAGTAGACAAGTTTTCTTTTACTATATTTATAGACATTTACAAACCTCACCCAGTCTTTTTCTTTTTTTTTTTTTTTTTTTTTTTTTTTTTTTTTTTTTTTTTTTTTTTTTTAGTGCTGGGGGTGGATTGAACCCAGTAGTGCCTACAACTGAGCTTCATCTCCACCCTTTTTAATTTTCTTTATTTTGAGACAAGGCTTCACATGTTGTCCAGCCTGGCCTGGAATTTGCAGTACTTCTGCATCAGCCTTCTTTTTTAATTTAAAAAAATTATTTTTGGGGGGCGGTGCTGGGGATCAAACTCCGGGCCTTGTGCTTACTAGGCAAGTGCTCTGCCACTGAGCTAAACCCCAACCCCCAAATTTTTTTTGAGACAGGGTCTCACTATGTAGTTCAGGCTGGCCTTGAACTCACTGTGCAGCCCAGGTTGGCTGCAAACTAGTGGCGATCTGCCTGCCTCAGTCTCCCAAGTGTTAGGATCACATGTATTTGTGACCACGCTCTGCTTGCCTCAGCCATTCCAGTAGCTGGGTCTCAAGTGGCACCACTATGCCTGTTTTGTGTGTGTGTGCGTGGTGCTCGGGATTGAATCCAGGGCCTTTTGCTAGGTAAACTACCACTGAACCACACCCATAGCCCATCACAGTAAATTTTAAACATTCGTTGAGCGTGGTGGCACATGCCTGTAATGCTAGTAGTACTCGGGAGGCTGAGGCAAGAGGATTGCCACTAGGTTCGAGACCAGCTTGGGCTACATAGTAAGTTCAAGGCCAGCCTGAACCTCATAGTGAGACCCTGTCTCAAGAAACCAACCAAAAAAAAAAATTTAAACATACTCATCATTTTGATAAGAAACCCCATACCCTTTAGCCATCACCACTCCATGCCCCTTTGGCTTCCCACAGATGTAAGTAATCTCTAAAATATTTCCTGTCTCTAGATTTGCCTCTTTTGTATTTTCATTTGAATGCATTTGTATTTTATGTAGACATTTGTGAATAGCTTTTTCACTGGAAGTTTCATCCAAAATGTAACATGTATCATTTTATTTCTTTGTATGAATACATTCAATTGTTTGCTTATACCACATTTCATTTACCCATCTGTTTACCTGTTTGATAGACATTTGGGATATTTCTACATTATGGATATTATGAATAGTGCTGCTATAAGTATTTGTGTATAAGTTTTTGTGTAGAAGTCCATACTTTTTGGAAGAATAGTATAATAACCTGAATACTTCCACCACCCATTTTTTATTTTCTTTATTTATTTCTAATTAACACATAAAGATTATACATATTTATGGGATACCATTTGATTTTTTGATACATGAATGCACTGAATAATGTTTAAATCAAGATAAACATATATATGTCCTCAAACATTTATCATTTCTTTGTGGTGAAAATGTTTAAAATCTCTTTTTTTGAGGAGGGTGCTGGAGATGGAACTCAGGGCTCCCACTTGCCAGGCAAGCATTCTACCACTGAGCTAAATCCCCAACCCCTCAAAATCCTTTTTTATAGCTTTTTTGAAATATTCAGTACATTTTCGGTCATCACTCTTATTTTGTAATAAAACACCAGAACTTGTTTCTCCTATCTAATTTTAATTTAGCACCTATTGATTAATCTTTCCTTATCTCTCTTTTCACCCTACTGATTCCAGCTTTTGGTAACCACCATTCTGCTATCAACTTCCATGAGATCAACTTTTTTAGATTTCACATATTTTAGAGCTTACACAGAGTAGAGTAGTGTTTGTCTTTTCTATGCTTGGCTTACTTCCTTTGATATAATGATCTTTAATTCCATCCATGTTTTTCAAATGACAGGATTTTATCCTTTTTTATTGGCTAAATAGTTTCCATCATGTTTATGGGCCTTTAGGTGGTTGTTTTTTTCCTTGCGGTGCTGGGAGTCGAGCCCAGAGCCGTGTGCTTGCTGGGCAGGTGCTGTGATGAGCCACCCCAGCCATCCTTCCATTTCTCGGCCACTGTGGATAGTGCTGCAGCAAACATGGGCCTGCATATGTCTCTTAGACCTGTCAGTTCAATTTCTGTCATTTGTTTCAACAAGTACCATTTATCTTATTCTTTTTCTTTTGATTAGCTAAGTTTTGATGGTACTGGGGACTGAACCCAGGGTTTTCACACTGAGCTGGCTCCCAGGCCCTTTTTGAGAAGTTGTTTGTGCGAGACATTTGCCCACTTGGCCTTGACCTTGCGCTCCTCCTGCCTCCTCAGCCGTGTTTGCTTCACATGTGCATGTGTGTGTATGCTAAGCCAGGTGGATTCTAGGCATGGCGACATGTGTTCCATAAGAACGACACTTTCCTTTAGAACGGCTAAACTGTTGTCAGCCTAAAGAATTAACAGTGATTCTCTAATACTTCATATTCACTTTCCATTATACCATTGTCATGCCTAAAATTAAATTTTCTACAATATCAAATATTTATTTCATATTGTTCCCCCCAATTTCCTAGTAGTGTGTACAAGAAATTTTTGTTTGTTTGTTTTTTGGTTTTTATTTGGTGGCGATGGGGATCGAACTCAGGGCCTTGTGCTTGCAAGGCAAGCACTCTAACCACTGAGCTAAATCCCCAGCCCTTCAAGAAATTTTAATTGGGTTCAATATAAAGAATTGGAGGGATGGATGAATAGAAAAATGAGTGTTACATAGCCAGCCTGGAGCAGGTCACTGGTATCAGCTGGCCCAGGCCATGACAGCAGTTAGCCCAAGACTTAGAAAGAAATGTGTGACTACAGTTAGGAGAGGTGATAGGTTTGAGAGTCAGGAATATTTGGGGAGAACATTGCTTGGATAAGATCATAAATAAGAGCAAGATTCAGGATAGGTGTGACCATAAGATAGACAGAAAATGCTGTGTGGTTTGAGGGATGAGAAGGAGCTTCAGATAGAGCATCCTGGATCCGTGGTTGCTTTGGGCAATCCTTAATTATGCTGATGAAATGGCTTTGATGTTTCTTGGCAGATACTTTGGCACTGTGTTCTCCCTTCAGCTGGGAAAGGCCATTTGTACTCTTAAACATTCTTAGGTTAAGTGCTTTGAAATCATGGGATTTTCATGTCCAGTTGGAGATTTGCATGTCTGCCTTGAGGTTGAGGGCATATTTGAGTCCATGTTTGTAAGTGTTTGGTGGTCCTTTGAGGTAGGTAATCCTGTCCTCTGGGCACTGTACAATTTGAACTCTTAGAATTCCGTTTTTGTTTTGACACAGAACCTTATTCTGAGCTGGGGGATGTCAACATTATTTTTTATTTTTTGTAATAAAACAACTTTTTCCTCCCCCTACATCTTACATATTATATCTTATTTCATTTACTTTTTTCTTTGAGATAGGGCCTTGTTATGTTGCCTTTCTTTTGGAGAAGTATATCTCAAAGTTATAAATTGAAGTTCTTTAATGATGGACCCTGAATAGTCTTTTTGTGAAAATGTCTTTATTTTCACTCAATCTTGAAGGATAGTTTATTTGGATATAGAATTTAGGTTGACCTTTTTTTTAGGGTTTCGATGATATCATTTTCTGCATTCAGTTTCTGAGACATTGTCAGTCCAATTGTTATTCATTTGAAGGTAATTTTTATTTTTGGTTTAAGATTTTTTGTATTATACAGGGTCATTGAGATGTGTCTAAATGTAGATTTTTTTCCTTTTAGCTTCTTTGGAATTATTTTTTTTCTTTCTTTCTTTGAGATAGAGTCTTGCTATGTATTTCAGGCTGGCTTTGAACTCACTATGTAGCCCAGGCTGGCCTTGAACTTGTGATCCTCCTGCTTCGGTCCCTTGGGTGCAAGGATTACAGGTGTGTGCCACCACACCAGGCACTAGTTTGGAATTCATGTATGCCTTTTTATTCTGAAGGCTCGTGTCTTTAGTTATAGAATGTTGTTTAGCAGTACCTTTTGTAATGTTGCTTGTCCAATTCTTATGATCTTCTTCTTTTGTTAAGACTTGTGTTTTTCACATCTCTGAACCTCTCATTCTGAGTTACATTTTTGTATCTCTGGGATTTGTTTATGGGTATTTTCCTTAGATTTCTCTCTCTCTCTCTCTCTCTCTCTCACTCTCTCTCTGTGTGTCTGTCTATCTCTTTTTTGCTGTCTCTCTGTCTCTTTGTACTGGGGATTGAAGCTAGGGCCTTGGGCATGTTAGGCAAGTGCTCTACCACTGAGCTATATACACCCACACCCCTTTATTCCCACACCTCTCCCCGTATGTGTGCGTGTGTGTGTGTGTAAAAGTGTATGTGTGTGTTACTGGGATTAGAACCCAGGAGCGCTCTACCACTGAGCTATATCTCCTAGTCCATTTTATTTATTTGGTGTGGAGAATTGAATCCAGGGGTGCTCGTCCACTGAGCTATATATCCAGCTGTTTTTAGTTTGTATCTGAGGTAGGGTCTTGGTAAGTAGCTCAGGCTGATCTGGTACTTCTGATCTTCCTATCTCATTCTCCCATAGTCCTGGGACTACTGTCCTGTGCCCCTAGCCCAGCTCCCTTATTTGCGGCTTTTAAAAAATTACCTGTCCTTTTTCATTGTATTGTTTTCTTTCATTATGGTTTCCTTTTTTCTTCATGGCTAATCATTTTAAATTTACTAATTCTGTCTTTTTCAACTTTTCTAATTTGCATCGCCAGTATTTCTGTTCCTATACGCTGTGCTTGTCAGTTCTCATGGTTGGTTGTTTCCAGTTGAAGTACTTGATTGATATCTCAACTCTAGTGGGTCTCCTGACCTTTGGAGGAGTCTTGTGGGGCTCTGGGTTGTCTCTACAGAGGGCCCTTGGGACCTAGATGTATCCTCTGTTAGGCCAGTTAATGTCTTGGTTTGGGGTTCCTATAACAAGTAACCAATATAATTTTGGGTTTTATACCTTCTTTTGAGTAGGCTAGATTTCAAATTTCTTTTCCTTCCTTTCTTTTTCTTTTTTTCATCCAGGTAGATAGCAAGCTTCCTTGATACTTCCTTGATTCAGTTGGAGGAATTTGAGTTTTTTTTTTTTTTTAAACATTTTTAAATTTTGAGACAGGGTCCTTGTAAGATGTTCAGGCTGGGCTCAAACTTGATGATTCTCCTGCCTCAGCCTCCTTGGGCTTATATAGTTGTGCACCACCATACCTAGCAAGTTGGCAAAATTTTTATAATCCCCCTTTCCGAGTTAGACCAGCCCTTGCAGTGTCCTGCCATGTGACAGTCTCATCTCAGTTGCAGATCCCAGCATAAGTAGCCTGCGATGTTTCTTGTTCATCATGTGGGCATTGACTCTGCAGTATCCAGCCCTTGGAGCCTCCCTGCTTTGTTAGACCCTCATTTCTCAGTTTGAGTTTACCATTCTGATGAAGTTTTCTGTCTTTGATTTTGGCTTATAATGATATTTATTTGTTCTTTTGGGCATTCTTTTTCTTTTACATTTTATTTTATTTATTTTATTTTATTTTTTGAGACAGGGTCTCATTATATAGTTCAAGCTGGCCTTAAACTCACTGTGTAGCCTAGGCTGGTCTCGAATTTATGGCAATCCTCCTGCCTTAGCCTCCTAAGTGTACCACCATGCCCAGCATCTTTTTCTTAGTGTTTATTTAGTTGTTTTGCTGGGTTTATGGTAGGAGTTGGTGTGTGTTTCTATTGGGTTTGCTCTTTTGTGAGTTTAGCTTTATTTTATCTTTCAGATGCCTTGCTTTATCAGTCTTTTCCTGTTTTCTTACTTGGGTGTTGTAGTTTAGTTCTTACTTCTTACCTGAAATTATTTTCTATGATGGTCAGTGATCTTTCTGTAAGAGAGAGATATCTATCTATCTATCTATCTATCTATCTATCTATCTATCTATATCCTTTCTCATTTTCTGGTACAAAACACATTAATAACGTTCTACTATGTAAAAAGAAGATGTTTGCGTTTTCTTTTAATGTTTTTGCTACTGAGGAGTGAACCCAGTACCTTTGCACTTAGCTATGGCTCCAGCCCCTTTAAAAAGGTTTTTGAGAAGGGGTGTCACTAAGTCATTCTGTTGCTCAGCTGGGATCATAGGCGTGTGCTACCACCCTCAGCTTCATTTACCAAATTACAAATTTTTTACATGCCAGAGCAAGTATCTTTCAACTGCGCCTGCCTACCAGCAACACATGGTGTTTATAGTTGGTGTATAATACTTTTTGTTTATGATTTTCTACTAGTTTATGGTAAAGTTGTGTGTAATTTTTTTTCTTTTTTTGGTGGTACTGGGGATTGAACCCAGGACTCTAGGGAAGGGCTCTACCACTGAGATACATCTCCAAGCCTTTTTGGTATGGATATTAGTAAATTCCATTACAAGCAGTGGGTGGTAGATATAGAAGTTGTTGAAAGTGCTCTGAGGTGGCATTCTGTTATGATGGATTAAGAGAAGAGCCTTACATTGGCTTCTTACACTTTGATACAGTGGTAGCTCAGTTTATGAACTTAGTCTTTCCACAATTCTGGTTGCAGAATTCATTCCATGGTTCTGGTTGGAATAGAATTGCAAGCATATACTTACTATGCACCCAGAATCGTGGAACGAATTCTGCAACCAGAATCATGGGAAGAATTAAGTTCGTGAACCAAGGCACCACTCTACTTTGTACAGTACCCATGTATTAATAGAGAAAGTCTTTTAGAAGCTAACATGATGAAGGAGAAGTCCCTGGAATCAAATCCTCTGTAACAGTCGTAGATTTCTTTGCCAGTCTGATTTCGTGCCATGTTTCATGGTGTATAGTCCTTATCCATTGCTCCAGGATACAAAACTTGTACCTTATTTTCTCAATACCTTTATGTTTTTTTCCCACTTACCAGTTTGGTCCAGGTATCTCTCTGCCTCCTTGTATATTGTGCGTACTTCTGTCATAATACTGTGCAGTATAACATAACATTTTACTCATCACTGTCTAGACACTGTCTTCGGAAGCAGGATCTCCATCTTTTTTCTTTTTTTCTCCCATTGTTAGTATAGTAGTGATTCCTAATTGTTCACTGATAGGATGATTAATAAATACGTATATATAGGTTAATTATTATCATAGAAGCTGTGCTGAAATACGCTAAATACTCTACTTTTGGGCTTTCGAGCTTATGTGGTCATTGTATATGACCTGTGTACTTAAACATGAAATATGGCTATATAACACTGGAGAATTATATAACCATAGAAGTTTAGTATGCATTAACAGTCTTTTAAGCCTTTTTTTTTTTTTTCCTTTGTGGTGCTGGATATCAAACTCAGAGCCTTTCATGTGTATTAGTCTTTTTATAAAGCTTACTACTAGATATTTTGTATTAACTTCTTATCCCTTTACCTTAACAGTTGGATAATTAATTTTTGCATGTGTGCGTGGTGTGTGTGGTGCTGTGAATTGAACCCAGGACCTTGTGCTAGGGAAGCACTCCACCACTGAGCTACATCCTTACACCTTTGAAAAAATTTTTATCATGAGACAAGGCCTCACTAATTTGCCCAGGCTTTCCTTGAACCTGTGAACTTCCTGCCTCAGCCTCTTGAGTAGCTGGGATTATAGCCTTGGACCGTCTGTCTGGCACTATTTTTTTTTTTTCCAGTTTTTTTGAGACAGGGTCTCACTTTGTAATTCAGGCTGGCCTTGAACTCACTATGTAGCCCAGGCCGGCCTCGAACTCACTATGTAGCCCAGGCCGGCCTCGAACTCACTATGTAGCCCAGGCCGGCCTTGAACTCAGTGGCGATCCTCCTGTCTCAGCCTCCGGAGTGCTGGGCTTACAGGTGTGCGCCACCATGCCCAGCTACTATATTTTCTTACCGTTATTTGTGTTATTTTTCTGTTATTCTTCTGTTGAGAAGTTGTTCTAGGCCTTTTGTGGAGCTCAGTGATAGATTGCTTGCCTAGCATGTGCAAAGCCCTGGGTTTGAATCTTAACACTGCCAAAAAAAAAAAAAAAATCTGCAATTTCAGGAGATCTTTGAGTTCTGGAATATATAAGTATAATTAAAGAGTAAGTAATTTTTATGCTTCTTTAGAAATACCTAAGCAACATAACCAAGAAAATGTTTGCCGAAGAGATGCTGATACCCTGGGAACTGTGTGTGATATAGTGAATAGGTAAATAAATTTATTTTTCATTTCTTGTATTAATTTTAGTCCCAAATTAAGGCAATTTCTAAGCTTCTTTACTATGGAATAGTACATAATTTCTTCCCTCTTAACTAGATAGTATTTTTCTACTTCAGACCTACATTTTTCAGAAAAAGACTTAAATAAACATGTATGATACATGAATATTTTTTCCCTTCTATTTATCTAAACACTGGTTTCATGGAGAGTACCTGAATTTTGAAGGAAAAAAATATGGAAATTATCCAAGGTAAGTTTGGGAATTTTGTCATTGTATGTGTTTGCACTTTTTTGAAATCACTCTCTTGCCTTAAATAGTTTGGGTGCTTTTGAGATCAGCTAGTCTTGTAGTTTTCAGGCCATATTCTGTGCCCTCTGGTGCATTGGCTATTCTAATTTAGCCTTCGGTTGATCCAATGCTTTCCCACTTCAGTCTGAGCAACGTGTTCTTTTATCTTTTTTGTATATTGAAGTTTTTGATGAACCATTTGATAAAGAGTTCCTTGCTTTAAAAAAATTAAATCTTCCCAGAAGAATTAAAATCGTCATACCATAGGGACATATGCACCACCATGTTCATAGCAACACAGTTTGTAATAGCTAAGTCTTGGAAACAACCTAAATGCCCAACAACCAATGAACAGCTAAAGAAAATGTGGTTTTTCTACACAATGGAGTACTACAGAGCCATAAAAAAGGACAAACAAGAGTCATTCATATATAAATGGATGTTCCTTGAGAACATACTTTTAAGTGAAATAAATCAGACACTCATGAGTACACATCGAATTGTCTCTCTGATATGAGAAATCATAACTAAATAAGGACAAAGAGGTGTAATAGATATTATATAAAAGGAAGATAATATACAAAGGAGAGGAGTACTAGAAAGAAAGAAGGGGAAAAGGAGAAAGGCAACAAAGGACAGAAAAGGGAAAGGGAAAATATGGAAAATGATGAATAAACCTGCTGTAAATAGGGAGGGAGGGAACAGAGGGGAGGGGCGGGGAAGAGGGGGGAGAACCAAGATGCATCATGTACAGGTACAAAATAAATGTGATGAATGTAACCATTATATGTAAAATGTACCAATACATGTTCTTGGTTTAAAATTAAAAAAAAAATTAGAAGACTTCTGAGTTAAGAAAACTCTTAACTCTAAAATTTAACATATGAAAAACCTGAAGCTTCTTTGTTTCAGTTTCCTTCAGGAGTATTTCGTTTTTGTGGGGCGGAGCTGGGGAGTGAACTCAGGGTCTCAGGCTTGCTAGGCAAGCGCTGTACCACTTGAGCTAAATCCCCAACCCCTCTTTTTTTTTTTTTTTAATTGCCTGTTTGTCTGTTACTGTTTTGGCACTGAAAACTAATGCCAGCTTATGGAAGCAAAAAATCTGATTTTACCCTCATTTCATAGTATATGAGAAATTGATTTTGGCCAGGAAATATGAAAAGAATCTTAAAATCTCTGGTAAGATGAAACTTTGTGATGTGGAACTTTGTAATAGTGCAAGTCAGTTAATTGAATTTGTTTTTAAACTGAATTCCAGCTTTTGAATGTTCTTCAAGGCATTTAACCCTTTTCACAAATACTGTTGAGGATGGAGGGTGGAGGAGACCAGAAAGGAGGGAAAGGGAAAGTAAAGAGGATCAAGATGCTATATGTATATGTACCAGTACACCACAATGAATATATTCAGCATGTATTGCAAACATATGCTGATAATACTAGCTACTTAAAAATATATATAGCAAGCAAGTAATGTGTTTATAATTGGGAGGCAGATACACAAATTGAGCTGAAATACTGCTCTAATTGTCACCATACCTCCCCAGAATAAATTGCCTTTTGATGACCGGGACGAATTGAGTGAAATCGTAACGGACAGATACGGGGCAGACAGTTTCTTTAGAATATTTAGATATATCAAGTGAATGGAATTCTTTCCTACTTATAACTTGGATTTGCTCTCTTTTCCCCTTTTAGTTCTGTAGCTTTCCTGTCACCGTCAGCTTTATCATCAGAGAGAAATAGTGTTACACTACTTGAAAAGGTATTACCTAACACTTTTCAATTCTGACTATGCTGAATTATTATAAAATATTATTTGTTTTTGTTGTTATAATAATTTAATGAAATTCTATTTCTATTTTCATATTTCCCAATATTTGTGCATTTTGTGTCATTTCTGTTTATACATTCTTTGCTAAGTAAAAATATTGGAATTATTTAACTCTACCAGTGAACGTATAATTTCACATAATACTAACTTTTTACAGGTTCATAATCATGAATCTCTAGTGAAGAAAGGTTCAAAATCAGCCATGATTATTAACCTTATAACATTACATGTCTGTTCTCAGGATATGCTGATGATGAGCGCTCCCAAAGAGAAAAATGAAATAATTTCTAAGAAAATACCAGAATTTGAAGGGCAAGACTCTCCATTGTTGGATATTGCAAAGAATACAGAGAATAGTACATCCAGAGGGTCTCTGCCAGCGAAAAAAAGTGATCCTTTCCAAAAAGAACAAGATCATCTGGTAGAAGAGGTTAGAAAAAGACAGTTAATAAGTACACTTAACCTTCTATTACTTTTCTCAATGGTGTTGGTATAAGAAGTGAAATGCAGTAAATTATTGAGTAATTCAGGTAATCTGTGGAGGTAAAGGGTAATAGGACAGAGATGATAAAAATAATAGTTAAAGCAAAATTGGCCCTCCCAAAAAGTCGAAATAGATTTCATATAAACTTAGTTAAGATGGCAGTATTTAGAACCTACTTTTCATTATACAAATATCATCTGAAAATATAAAAATAATTTATGATATATTGGTTATTGAACTTTATATAAATTGTTAGGTAAATGTATCCAGTGATTATGCTTATTTAAATACTTTGTCAGTGTTGTCTTTTTCTTGGATTCCTCTTTTTGAATATGAGAACAAAGAATAAGCAATATCATATTATCACTGAGTGAAGGGTTTGTCCTTTTTTTTCTTTGTATATATTTCAAAAGTGGTTTAAATGCATTGCTGTTCATGAACTTGATTTTCCTAGCTTGATCTGTTCTTTTTACTGGTAAGTGACCACAGAATACTATCGTTCAATACTGCAGAATTCAGTTTGTACAAACTAAATACTGAAGACATCCACTAATTTTATTTTTCTAACATGCTTTTCGTACCATACCTTAGCATTATTTGAATTTGGCTAAGTAACCAGAAAATAAATCAGTTGCTTTTTACTCTTGAGTGATTTAAATAAAAATGTAGTTTAGTAAATACTAATTCAGGTATCTGAGTTCCCTCCTTTATCCCAATCCTGATCAAATTGAGTGTTGTTCAAATCAGAGAATTGGATACCATTTTTCTTGTGTGTATCGTTAAGTGCCGGTTTCATGTTCTCTAAATACTTTTAAATATCTAAAGTTCTTTTCTTCCTCTGTAGCTAGTGAACATTAAAGAAAAGATGGTCATTGTTTTTCACTCTTAATTGTGGAAAAAAGGCTCATTTTAGGGTTAATAGAATTTAGTGGTAGAATGGAACGGGATAGAGAAACAGAGTCCTAAAATCTTGTAAAACTTTGGAGGTAAAGTGAAATTAATTTTAGTAATGTTTACAATAAGAGATAGTTCAAAACAAAACAAAACAAAAGAGATAGTTGGTGTTTAAATTCCAAGAAGCCCTCTGCTTTCTTGGGTAATCTGAGTATGTTTTTGGGAAATTTATTTTTTAGTGATCTCATGGGGCAGAGATTTTAATTTGTATGTCACCTTCACCCCAGTTTTATTGATATTTTAGTTAATAGAGTGCTATTTTCATATTGTACATTTTCTTTTTTCTGTTTTAGAATGTATCCTTATTCCTTGTTTACTAATTCAGATTTGATAATGAGGCTTCTGGCAAAGAAATATTTTGTTGGAAGGTATTCTTTTTGTTAATAGAGATACTACTTTGCAAATGCACTATAAGAATCGTCTTGTTCTAAAATAGCCATTTTAGGCTGGGGAATTTAGTTCAGTGGTTAGAGTGCTTGCCTAGCAAGTGCAAGGCCCTGAGTTCGATCCCTGGCACCAAAAAAAAAAAAAAAAAAAAAGCCATTTTAATGGGTACAGAATTGTCAAACTGAAAGATGTGGCAGTTGGTATATGGCCCACCAAAGCGAGCACAAGATGTGGCAGTTGGAAGCTTAAGTCACTATGCAGTCAAACTACCCTAAAGCTTTACAAGTATAGACTCTTAGCTATTCCCTCTTTTATATTAGGTTATCCATTTAAAATAACCAAAAAAATGGTTTTGTGTTCCATTTCACTTTGTAGGATTGTACCTAGATGATTTATACAGGGCATTTGGGCACTTCATTTTTGTGTTATTTTTGTGCCACGTGTGACAGGAGGTGCTGTAACTGTGAAGTTGTTCTTATCAGAGTTTTTGTTGCATTCTAAAAATTTGTCCTTTTTTCTATTTTAGGTTGCAAGGGCAGTTTTATCTGATTCACCACAGGTCTCTGAAGGAAAAGAAGTAAAATTAGAGCAACTAATTGACTCTGTAGTTTCTAACCCCTTCTTAGTAAGAAAACAGATTCCCCGAACTCCAGAAAATTTGAGTAAGTTAATGCTTTCTATTCCATTTTCTCTGTCTTAGACATTACTGCTATTAGATACATGGTCTAGTAGATCTTTTGGAAGCATATTTTAAAACTCTTTTCTGTATCTTTCAATTTAGTTGGCAGTGGCTCTATATTTGCTCTGATAAGGGAATCCTTAGGGAATTCAGGATAGGCACGCTCACAAAGCAGTCTTTCATCAGGATTAGTTTTTGGCTTTAGAGGACTTACACAGAAGTGTAAGCTCTTATAGCAACACAGTTTTGTTTTGTTGTATTACTTGGCTTTGGGCATTTTTTCTGGAAAGTATTTTATTTGATCACATTTAGGAAATCTGCCTTCAGATCTGACTTATGAACCACTTTTAGAGAGTGTAGAGGCTGTATTCTCCTAGTCCACAACCTGAAGCATCAGCCAAAAACTGTGCACAGATCTTTATTCCTCCCAAAATAGAGTACCAGGTCTTTTTCTGCCTATAATCTCTAATTTGTGTAGGCTACTTTCTGATACGTGTTTCATTATGTAACTAATGCAGATTATTTTGGTTAAATGATTAAGTATAGTTTCTGTTTTGCTGCTGATTTAATTCAGGTTTAACTGAGCCATGAGCTAGATTGGTGGTCAGCAAACGACTGCCTGTGAACTAAATCTGCACCATGTTTTTGTAAATAAAATTGTATTGGACATGACCTTATTTGTTGACTTATTGTATAGCTGCTTTCATGCTACAGTGGCAGAGTTGAGCAGTTATGATAGAACAGGTGGCCTGCAAAGCCTTAAATACTACTTGGCCTTTTACAGAAAATGTTTGCCAAGCCTTGGGCTATATAGGCAAGAAAATGTCTTCAATATATGCAGTTCATAGGTACTATATAAAAGTATATGCACATTTCAGGAATAGTGTTTGTCTAGGTGCTGTGGTACATGCCTGTAATCCCAGCTCCTTGGGAGGCTGAGGCAGGAAGATCCCAAGTTTGAGTGTGACTTGGGCAACATTGAGAGTCTCAAAATGACAAACAAAACAAAAAAAAACCCCTGAAAACAGGAACAGGTCTTGTTATATGTTTACTTTGTGTTTGATCAGTTGGAATTATCTTTTGGGGATCTGTCAAAGAGTCTTGCCATCCAACCAGTATATTTTTGGGACATATACTGAGTCCTTAGTTTTATTTTCAGTACAAGAAGTGTTAAATTTCATTCTGTATTTTGTGAATATTAGTAAATCGTGGGTTATTTTCCTCCTTTAATTAGTAACTGAAATTAGGAGCTCATGGAGAAAAGCTATTGAAATGGAAGATGTCAGAAGTACAGAACCAATTCAAATGGACACTGAACATGGAGAAGTATTGCCAGAATCCTTACCTGTGTTGCACAATCAAAGAGAATTTAGCATGGCCAGTTTTTTCTCAGATTTTGACCAGTCTCATTTGCCTGAAGAGAAAGTTGTTTTGGACCGTCTTGAGGACACGCCTCAGAAACACGTGATGGCCAGTCATATAGGTGAACCTGTATCAGAAGATAAGTCACATTCGTTAAATAAGAAAATAATGCAAGACTTAGAATGTACAACTTTACCGACCAAACTTTCAGAAACTGGCCCAATAGAGACATTCTCCCCTTCTGTACACGACAGGATTAGTGTGATGATGGGTAGAAGTAAAGATAATTATATTAAAACATTGGATCACTCACAAGCTTCTTATAATGAACCTTCCATGCATACAACTGTGTTAAGGGACTCTTTTCAAATATCAAGTGGAATTAGTTCTAAGAGTTTTAAGGATATGGATTTTGGCATATTACATGAAACTCTTCCAGAAGATGTTGGTCACCTAAGTCTTAACAGCTCTAGTAGTTCTGAGACCAATTTTAAACTGGAATCAAATAGTCCTATGCACAGTGGCATTTTTCTGGATGATACGGAAGAAAGACGGACTGTTCCAGAAACAGAGTTCAGTTTACAGGCTATTTGTAGTAGTTATGAGGCTCTAAAGAAATCTCTTTCCAAGACAAAGGAAGAATCTTACCTCTCTAATCCTGAAACATTTGAAAGACACAAACCAGAAGTGAGTCCTACAGCCAAAAACATGCAAGGAGATAATATGCTTCACTTTTTGGACACTGATGATTTGCTCATTGATTATGTAAAGCCATCTTTACGCATGTCCCTTGGTGAAAGAAAACAGTCTCTATCACCACTAATTAAGTTTTCTCCAGTAGAGCAAAAATTGAGGCCTACTGTACAATGTAGCCCTGGAGAACCATGTAGTCTTGGAGAACTTTTACCTAATTTAAAAGGTAAGATTTAACTAGATATGTGCAAGTTTACCTGCTGAAGTTTTCTCTTAACCTTCATAAAAATAGTACACAGTGAATATTGTATAATATTGGTTGTTAATGTGACAAAATGTGCTGTTTATTCCTTCATCTACAGTGAAAGGAGACAATCCTCAGTGTATGGGTACTTTCAGAATCTGTACTGATGTTATTGTAATAGTTTACAACTGGTTTGGGCAAGGGTGTAAAAAAAATTTTTTTTTTGAAATTTACTGCTTTTGTAATATAAACTACTGAAAGTAAATCTCAATGAAATCTTAATCTAATGGAAAGTGACTTTTTAAAAGTTGAGAAACACTTTTAAATATCACTGTTGTAAGCCAGGCATGGTGGTGCACACCTGGTGCACTTGGAAGGCTGAGGCAGGAGTTTGAGGCCTGCTTGGGCTAATAATGATTTCAGGGGCAGTCTGCATTACAAAGTGAGACCCTGCCTCAAAAAACAAAAGACAAAAACAGAAAGAAAAAAAAAATCACTGTTGCAGTGGTGTAGTAGCTGGGATTTGCTAGGAAGATAATTTGGTGGTGGGAATGGGGAGTAGAAACAAAACAAGGTTGGTCATTGCTTTAGTATTCTAGGGCTGTAACAAAGCACCACAAACTGGGTAGCTTGAAATTTATTGTCTCTGGAGACAATAACTTCTAGAGGGTAGAAGTCCAAAATCCATTGTTCTCTCTGAAGTCACTAGTGAAGGGTCCATCCTCATTGTGCCCAGCCTCTGCTTACCTTAGGTGTGTGGCATCATAAGTCAAGTCTGTCTTTTCTTTTGTGTCTGTCTCTTCTTAAAAGGAAACCAGTCATATAAGGGCCTACCTTATTCCAATATGACCTCATTTTTTAGCTAATTACATCTGTAATGACTGTCTTTCCAATTAAGGCCACATTCTGAGGTACTGAGGTTAGAATTTCAACAAACTTTTTTGAGGAATCCAATTGAACCCATAACTATTAGTATAAATAATTGAAGCCATGTGTTAGACACATTGGATTAATCATAATTCTGTTCACTTTTCCATGTTTGAAAATTTTCATCATAATGAGTTAAAAATTGCTTTTATTGAGTGTTAGGACAGATGTAGAGTCAGTGAACACTCATTACATGTCACTCAATTTACCTGTGATAAACACTAGTATTTTGACGTGTTCTAGGAAGAATCTATTACTCTCCGGAGAAAGGTACTTCAGTGAGAAAAATGGTGATTTTATCATAGTTTATTTCTGTAAGCGTAAGCCTTTTCAAATTTAAGGAATTTGCTTCTACTTGGAATCTTTATTTATATTTCTTTATAATGCCTGTTTATCCTTTCTTTTTTAAAAACAATTTTACAGAAGAAGAAATCTTGAATAAGAGCTTTGATGCAAAAGAATCTGACTCGACAAGGTGATGCAGTACCTAGTTAATTTAATAATGATGCACTTACATTGAAGCTGTGTTGCAAAGTAGAAACTGATTTGTAACTTAAATACATGTCGCAAGTGTAACACTATTTTTCAAAGATGTATAAAGATCCTAAATGCCTTTTAGCCTCTTGTAATGTTTTTAGATAAAGAAAGTATGTTTGGATTTTTTTCTTCATAGAGATATGAAGTTGAAATGTGAAGTCTTTGGAGAGCAAATGTCAAGTTATGGGAAGCTGTTTTGTTATCTTGAATAATTGTGTAAGCATTAAGTGAATAACAAAAGTAGTTTAACTAATTTGTCATAATTTCAGTTAACATAGAGATGAGTGGCTGTTGATGTACTTTTAATAAGTGGTTAATATAATAGCCACTGAATATACTCATCTTTCATTTTAGAGAAATAATCCTCTTTTTTTGGTTCTTTATGGAACATTCTGGTACTAACCAAAAAAAAAAAAAAAGTGAGAAAAGTAGTACCTTGGGATGTATAGTCAGAAAGACAAATTTTAAGATTTGGAATGCTCTAAATTGGTTTAATGGTTATTCAAGTAGATTGATCGTGAAAATGAGTTTTGATGGAATACAGTACATGTGATAAACGAAGACTGAGGCAGAAGGAATTTAGAGAAAAGCAAAAATATGAAAGAAGATGACAAGACACTGAAGGAAAACTGTCAAACTGTAAATCCATTCATTGGGTTGTATAACAGATTTCTGTTTAGTCTAATTTAGACTGAAAATTTAATGCTAGTTTATATTTTAACAAAAATGTATGAATTAAAAAATTTATTAGTCTATATTATTGTTGGCGGTTTTTTAGGGGGGAGGAGTAGAGTTTTGGGAAAACAACCAGTTTCGATTTGTGTTACTTTACTGCTCAAAAACCATTAACATTCCCAAGTGCCTACAGAAGGGTTCCAAAGTATTTTAAGAAACTGAATTTAGGTTTAAGTAATTTATTTATAGTCTTTTCCCTTACTCTTAGGGCCCCTGGCTCAGAAATGGGTTTGTCTCTGGAATGCAAATGAATATATGCCATCACTGTATGGACCAGGACTGCAACAGGCACTGGCAGGGTGATCACTTTCAGTACCCTCTGTAGAACTTCAGTTTGTAACTGTGAAAATCTTCTCTTCTAACCCCTAAGAAACTGACGTGGAGAGAAGTTGAAGGGAACAATTCTGAAAGTAGATCAGGTTAATCATCTCTCTTCACTTAGTCTCAGACTGCCTTTCCCCTCTTTAAGTTGCTTGTCGTGTCCCAGTTTGAAAAACAGTCTGTTTGGGAGAAAAGGCAGAAGAAAGCACATATAAAAGTACTCTTTGCAGTGGAAAAGAAAAGGAAGAAAAAGCTTCTAGGTTGCTTTGTTAGTATTTCATCGCTGTGGCCAAATACCTGGGAAAAACAATAGAGGAGGAACATTTATTTGGTTCATGATTTCAGAGGTCTCAGTCCATAGGCTGGTTCCACTGCTGTGGGCCTGAAGTGTGGCAGAACATCATGGTAGAAGGATGTGGTAAAACAAAGCTGCTCACTTCATGGCCACCAGGAAGAAGAGAAAGGGAAAAAATCAGAGAGCAAGAGGCTGGAGACCAAGGTCATGCCTTGTGAGCTGCTCCTTTCAGTTAGGCCCCACCTCTTTCCGTTATCTCTCAGTAATGCCATCAGATTATGATCTCATCAGTGGATTAATCCACTTGGTGAAGTTAGAGCCCTCATGATCCTAGGCCAGCAATCAAGCCTTATACATTTGGGGAACATTTCAAATCCGAACCACAACAGGTGCCATGTTCCTTTATTAGTTAACACAACAAATTAAGGACTTTGCAGGTCTGCTTGGAAATCATTCTCTAGTCTACTTTTGAAAACTCAGTATCTATAAATGCTAAATAAGCATGTTTGGGAGGGGGTAGGACTATTGTATTAGGATCTGCAAAGTGCCAGGGCTACTGCTGATACTTAATACATAGTAATTCA